>JARYGA010027586.1:0-38039 GCA_030545235.1 Helianthus tuberosus
GAAAAGTGGCCATTGATATCTTAAATGTGATCAATAAAAGCTACAAAATTATAGAAAAATTGAACTGAACCCAGGAGAAATTGAATGATTGTGATAATCCATAAATTAACACACCAGAACTACAAACAGATTTTTGTTGATCTAAGATTACAAATTCAGATCAAACTTATGATTCAAAGAAGGAGCCGCCATTAACAGATTCGGCAACCGGTAAGGAGCACTTTCGGTTGCTCTGTCTTTCCTCTTCGATAAAAACTTATGATTCAAAGAAGAAGCCGCCATTAACCAACCGACAAGGAGCACTTTCGGTTGCTCTGTCTTTCCTCTTCGATAAAAACTTGTGATTCAAAGAAGAAGCCGCCATTAACCAACCGCTAAGGAGCACTTTCGGTTGCTTTGTCTTTCCTCTTCGATAAAATTTGAACTGAACCCAGGAGAAATTGAATGATTCAGATCAACCTTATAATTCAAAGACGGAGCCGCCATTAACCGATTCGCCATTAACCGATTCAAAGAAGGAGCCGCCATTAATCGGTCGGCTAGCTGTCGGCAAATCCACTCAGTTTCTTTCTCTCTCTATCGGTCTCTTCTCTTTCAATCGACATTTTCTCTCTCCCTAGATATTTATGCAGAGGAGGGTGGGGTGGGTCTGTTGGCAAAAGTGGGGATATTGGTGGCGACAGGGTGGAGTGTTATGGTAGTGGTGGTTTGGCCTTTGGTGGTGTGGAGGCGGTGAAATTGGTGAACTGGAGAAGATTGTTGATTAGTTAGGGTTATATTGGGGTGGGTTGGGACTTGGGTGGATGAAGATAAGGAGAGTGGACCCCATTTGATTAAATAAATAATAAAAATATATATTATATTTAATAGTAAGGGTAGTTTTGTCATTTTACATCCACTTAACTAAGAAAACTAACCTCCATCCACTTCAGGGACTATCCGAGTAACAAACTGTCAAACCACAGGGAGCACCGATGTAATTTCCAAAAGCTAGGGACTATAGGTGTTATTTTACAAAACCACAGGGACTATCCGTGCATTTTACTCTTAAAATAAAAAGTCACAAAAATAAGTCTTATGAAAACCGACGCTTTTTACGCCTTTCGCCCTTTTCTACTAACCACTAACCCAAAACCACCTACCATTAACCCAAGCCTAACCCTTCCCCCAAAAGTCCTCTTGATATTTACAAAGGTATATAGTTAAAAAGGAGGAGGATTGATTGCTTGGCAAGCATATGGTAGAAGTAAGTTCCATGCCGGTCCCGAGTGTTTCACAAAAATACATCTTCGGCCGAGTGTTGAGTGATCTTCCGTGAGGTATGTGAACTTGTATATAAATGGAATTTTAAAGAGGCATGTTATGCCCAAATAAGTAATTTCTCTTATGTAATGTTCTAAATAAATCATAACGAATAGGATTGTAAATAAACATAGAGTAAAATGCACGGATAGTCCCTGTGGTTTGGTAAAATTTCACCCTTAGTCCCCAACTTTTGGAAATTACACCCGTGGTCCCTGTGGTTTGACAGTTTGTTACTCGGATATTCCCTGGAGTGGATGGGGTTAGTTTTCTCCGTTAAGTCCATGTGAAATTACAAAATTACCCTTGCTTTTATTATATTCATCAACATCATCATCATTCAACAGTTGACTCATTCATCAGTTCACTC
This sequence comes from Helianthus tuberosus, assembly GCA_030545235.1. Lineage (NCBI taxonomy): Eukaryota > Viridiplantae > Streptophyta > Magnoliopsida > Asterales > Asteraceae > Helianthus > Helianthus tuberosus. The sequence goes on from JARYGA010027586.1 coordinate 1,673, forward strand.
ATCTTAGCAAGAACACATTAATCATTCATCCAAAAATCCAATTCTAAGAACACATCTTCAAAATTCACCAACACTCCATAACACAAATCGAGTCCCAATCTAGTACACAAATTCAAAAGGTGGGCACAAATCCATCTATACACCATCATCTATCATCATCGCACAAAGCCATCTGCCTATACAAATCCATCGCACAAATCCATACAAATTCCAGATCTGTTTATGATCATGTGTTGCTTTAGGCCACTCCGGTACAAATTCCAAATCTGTGTTGTTTGATTCATGCCTAAAACAACAACCGTAACTTCGGCACCACCCCCACCACAGTCGCACCATGTAACGAAGACGACGACGTTACTACTTATTGGTTTGATAGAGATCGGTTGGCCAACTGATCTAAAGCATTTGACTCGTGTTACATTTAATTGGTTTATGGGTTTTTAGGGCTTCTGGTTGAATTTGAAGATGAAGTTTTGTCACAGTTGAATTTGAAGTCGGTGGAGGGTGGAGGCGGCTGTAGAGGCTGACGGTGAAGGTTGGCGGTATAGAGAAGATGACAGGGGTGGGAGAAGATTAGGTTTTTATAATTAGTTAATAAGTGCCCACTTGAGATCATAAGGGTAGTTTTTTTTTAAAGAGAGGGGTAAATAAGTAATTTCATATGCAGTTAACGGAGAAAACTAACGACATCCACTCCAGGGACCATCCGAGTAACAAACTGTCAAACCATAGGGAGCACTGGTGTAATTTTCAAAAGTTGGGGACTAAGGTTGAAATTTTACCAAACCACAGGGACTATCCGTGCATTTTACTCATAAACATAAAAATAAAACCTAATAAAAATCTTGGATTCCCGACACTCAAGACAAGCCCAAAACCTTCTCTTCTACCCGTTCCATTTGGGAGTGTAAGCCACATTATAAAGAGTTTTGCTTGAGGACAAGCAAAGATTCAAGTGTGGGGGTATTTGATGTGTGTAAAATGCAACATATAAATTACATCAAATGAGGCATAAAACTAACCTTTTTTTAGTACTAATGTTGGAAAAAGTGTGCTTTTGTCTTCCTTTTGTATTTTCAGGGTTAAAAGAGCTTAAATGAACAAAAGAAGCAAAAATGCAGCCAAATCTAACAATAATACAAGAAAAGGAATAAACGTGACATGCCCGACCCCTTGACAGCATCTTCCCAAGCAAAAACAAGAGAACAGAAGGCTGAACACGCCCCCTGCTCAATGAGCACGGGGGCATGCCCAAGTGTCTGCAGAAAAGACAAAGTTGTAGAAGCTTTTATCACCCAACACGGGGGCGTGTCCAGCGGACACGGGGCCATGGTCAACGCTAAGATTCGCAGAATCTAAGCAAATCTTGATAGTACAGATAAGCTTCTACACATGGGGCCGTGCCCAGCAGACACGGGGGCGTGGTCAACTAATGCGGACAAACAACATTTAATGAAGAAAGAGAAGATGGGTGGACACGGGGCCGTGCCCAATGGACACGGGGCCGTGTCCGGGCTTCTGTGCAGGCTATAAATAGAGGTGCTTGGTTCACTTCAAAGGCATCCCTTGGCAAACCACCTCTCTCACACTTCACCCACCCACCACCACCATCACAACCCACATCCACCACCATCATCCTAAGTCTCTTACAATCAAAAGTCATGTTTGCTAAGGTATCAGGCAACAAAGGCCATGTTTGCCTAAGTCTCTTACATCACTTGGTGAAGACAAGCATTTAGTGTAGTACTTTTTATTTTTAATCTTTTCGCACTTTTTATTTGGTTATGTATTAATGACTTTAATAACTAGTTTCTTATGTTGAAGGTCAGTCTTCCTTATCATTTGTCTGTGGTGTCTTGGCGTTATTTTACTGTCTATATAAAATAAAAGATTTACACCATTCATATCTCCACGGTCTATATGGAGATATGTTGGCTACCTGGTCGGGGGTTAAGGGAAAGGTTTGGTAAGAGTCTTACCTTGTTCAGTGTATAGATCCTGCAAGGACCTGGGTCAAGCTTAGTAGGACCTCCTTCAATACCTACTGGTATTGGATGGCGGGGGTTCGAATTTCTTGACCCCCTCATATGTAAACTACTATTAAAACATTAACCCGACTACTTAGGATTGTATCCCTGCTGACTCAAACTACTTAGCCGAGGGTAACGTCACCTTCAAAAGCGGGGCCTACCACATTACGCATTAATAACTTAATTAATTATCTTTCAATAATCCAACCCTTTAGGATTGTATCCTTGCTGACTCAAACTACTGGGTTGAGGGTAACGTCACCTTCAAAAGAGGGGCCTACTACTATAACTAAGATAATCTCTTAAAAATTGTAAAAGTGCGGAAATAATCAAAGGTTACACTAAAGGCGAGTCGGATCCAAGTGATTCATCTTGCCTTTCTGTTTTTATTTTTATTTTTATTTTCAGCATTTTTAGTTTTTATTTTCATGTTTAAACCTTTTTCTAAAATTTTGATTTGATTAGACGTTGAGGATAAACCGGTACTAAAAGCTCTTGTGTCCTTGGACGACCTCGGTATCTTACCAACGCTACACTACGCTCACGATGGGTGCACTTGCCCATATGTGTGTTTAGTGTTAGTAAAATATCGTGTTTATAAATTTAAAACTTGACTAAAGTGTAAAAAGGGCTTAAAATATACTTAAAATTATATACACATCGACACGCATCAGTACTATCATTGCTAAGGTATCAGGCAACAATCACTGTGTTAACATAACATACAAGCATTCATCGAATAACACGTAGCATGCAATAACGGTCAGTGTATAAATAGTGTTTGCGTTGTGTGTAGATTGTGATTTAGAATAAGTAACGTATGTAACACCCAAAAGTGCGTAAAGCGAAAAGGGTTCGAGTATACTCACAGATTGTGTTTAAGTAAATAAAAACTCTCTTGGATTGAAGGGAGCGCTGAGAGAGATTAACCTGAATAGTTAACGATGGCATAAACGATAAGCGGCGCGTAAAACGGTGCAAAGTGCCAAGTGTCGGACGGTAATCCGATCAGATGGCAATCCGATCGAATGGCAATCCGATCGGATGGCCAGTCGATCGGATGTCAATCCGTTCGGATGGTCATCCGATCGGATGGCCATTCGATTGGATTGACATCTTGTTTGGTAAGGATGTGTTTGTGTATGATGGCTTTGAAGTTTTTGTTGTAGCATTTTGAAAACAGAGAAGTATCTCTACCCTTCAGGTCGGTCGATCGAACGGTCGTTCGATCGGGTAGCGATCCGATTGGTAGGACACTTAGTGAGAACAAGTTCACAGCAGAGTTGTCACTCGATCGGGTAGCAATCCGATCGGGTGGCAATCCATTGGTTACTGATAAGCATTGAACATGTTGAAAATTGTTTAGTGTTGAAACCAAGTGCACTCCGATCGGATGGCTGTTCGATCGGATGTCAATCCGATCAGATGGCAATCCTGGCGGACGGCAATCCGTCCCAACGGCCTGATCATCTTTTCACTTGTTTATTTTGAAAGTTTTGTAGTTTTGATCGAGACGGTGTGATAACATGCTGAACAACAGAAACCCAATCAAGAACCAAGTGACCCGATTGAACATGAATCACCCTAGCCCGATCAGTCAACTGTTCGAGACGGTTGTTCATGTTTAACCCGAAATCGGTAGTCTCTTCGATAGAAATCAGATCTTGAACCGACACATCACTAAGGAGGAGTAGAAGATCAGAACGAGCTCCGATTCTATCGGTTTTGAGTGCATTGAGTGTAAAAGAGTTGAAAGAAAGTTAGAAAACCATCTTTTAATCCTTTTAACCATGAATATGTGTAGATCTATGCGAAAACATTGTTTAATCTTGTGGAAATCCTTCAGATCTGAGTTGTTCTTGGTGGAATGAGGCCAATACTTGAAGTTCATAAGAACTCCATGATGACATCACCCTAGAACACCTCAAATCCACTGATTTCACGGTTAAAAGTTGAGATTCAAAAGAGAAAATGATGAAGAAGTGTGTGTAGATCATAGAAGTACAAGATTTAGTTTGAAAACTTACAAGAATCGCGAGAAATCGAGAGAAATGAGTGCTTGAGTGAGCTGGTCGAGTGAGAGTGCTGTCACATCACAAATGATGTGACAGGAGGGTATTTATAGGGTTTCCAAAAGAGGATTGGCCACCGATCGGATGGCGACTCGATCGGATGGCCACTCGATCGGATGGCCACTCGATCCTGGTGATTGCGACGAGCTGAGCGCGAGTGAAATGATCCAAATGACGACATTGTCTGCAACAGACAGCGCCATAGGATTCAAAACGCTATATATATCGAATCTCACCTCACACGCACTACTACTAAAGCTCAGGAACACATCAACCATACAAACACATAACCACATAGGCACGTAATCACAGAACACAGAAGCACATAAACACGTAAGTCACAGAAACACGTAAGCACGTAAGGCACAGAAGCACATGAGGCAGTCAGAACACAGAAACCATACTGTATTTTGCACGTATTCACCTATCATTCAAAATTCGTTCGTTCGAGAATAGCGATTGTGATTAGTGAGTATACAGCGAGTAGTATAGCATAAGCGAGTAACATAGCATGCGATTATCCACAAGTAGCGATTTGTTAACGTGGTGTAGTGAGTGTTGTGTGATCAGCAGAAATAAAAGGCGTTAGATCAAAACTAATAGTACCTCAAAACGCTAACAAATATGCATAAAACCACATGAAACATATAAAATCCCACATAAAACGACAAATATTAGAGTCAGCAATTGCGGGCACAGAATCAAAACACATAAAATCATCGATTGCGAGCTTGAAATCGAAGATAGATTGTCTAAGGCTTGATAGACGTTAACTATCCAAAGTGATTCGACTATTCTCAAGGACTCTGAGTCTGCGTTTTGACCTAATGGACTGTGCTCTATCACCGGCATACGGTGAATGGCACGCATCCTTTCGGTTATTCGCGCAACTCGAGCCGTTGGAATCCATCGAGACTTTGGTGAGAGTTTTGTAAAATCAAAATAGAGAATAGAACGAGTCATCAAGGTTCGGGTTTCACCCCTAAATTAGCGACTACATTCCTGTTTGTGTGATGAAATCACGAGTTTGAGAGAAGAATCTGCGTCGAAGTACGGATTTCACTCCTAATTCAACGCAAATTCTCGTGTTTATAGTAAAAATGGTCGAACAAGCGATTTAATCGAGAGTTTGCGGTTTTCACACCTAATCTCGATCCAATCACTAGTCCATTTTCAAAAATAGAGCAGTGCGACTACCTTAGGAAAGGTAGTGTGATAGTATAGAGTGAGTGTGAGTCGATCGAGAAATAGCAATAAGCTCGTACGGAAACCCTAACGGATTCGCACAAAGTGGTTTGTTGGTCTTAGACTATAGACTATGTCGTTTCTAAGACATCGACCCGGACTAGGTTGAGTCTTGCCTAATTCCCTATAGTTATGGCTCTGATACCAATCTGTCACACCCCAACCGATGGCGGAAACATCAGGGCATGGCACTAAGCGAAACAGATTGTCCAAGAGAAATTCCATAACAACTACTGTACCGAATAGTTAATATTATGTCCTATACCATAACATATTTAGGAAGTAAATTATTACAGACAGCGATATCTCAAAGATGAATAACATCTTCCGACAACTCAGATTTAAATTAAATAAAATAATTTGTCTTTGTTTCTAGACTCACAATCCTACTTGATTTCCTTGAAAAGCAAGCAAGCCCACAGCATCTTAAGCACCTGCCACATACGTTAAAATAAAGTCAATACACATAGTGTAAAGGTGAGCCTAAACCTTTTCGTTTCTAAACCCATTAAACAAACACCGTTTACACACCAAAAACCATTTTTATTTTAAACCCTTTATTTTAGTAAAAAGCTCGGTCTTCATGTGACATTCCTTATAAAAAAAATGAAGTCTAGCAATAAACAAACAAGTTCCTCAAAGAAACTTGGTTTGAAAATGTTTTGTTTGAATAAAAGTCACAAAAACAAAACGTTTTACGACGATCGACGTTTTTTACGCTTTTAGCCCTTTTCTATTAACCACTAATGTAACAACTCTCACCAAAACTATTATTTATTATTATATTTAGTTCAATAGGAAACCCTAATTAAGACACCCAAGTGATTCTGCACAAACCCTGAAATTTTCAGAACAATCAGAATCAGGATCAGGGCCCCTAAAACTTAGGGGGGGTAAACCCTAGTTACGATTATCCAAATAAAACGCTGTCAAAATCGAATTTTACGAATCCGTCAAGTCAGCAAGGCTAGTTAGGGACGTGGCTACCCTATGGTAGGATAGGACCCCTCGCGCCACGCGACGCCCCAGGGGGTACCCCTCGCGTCACGCGAGGGGGGTCAAAATTTATGTATAAATAGTAGAGTCTGGGAATTGATTTTGGGCACTGAAACGACGAAGAAATTCGTTATATACACTGAGATATCGTAGAATCAATTCTAAAACACACACGATCATAAATCGTTGCCGCAAAACAGGGTAATAACTTAATCGCTGCTATGATTCAATGTCCGATCGATTAAACTATCCAATGGATGTTTAAGTGCTGCCCACATTAGGGTTATGCTTTGTCATTCGTCGTTAATTCGATGGATGTTTAAGTATCGCACTTTGTTATTCGTTGTGAGGGTTGATCTCGTGAGTTATCGTAAATGCTGTATTAGTTACTAACCCAGTTTTGTGTGCATTGTTATTTAAAATAGGTTAACAAGGCTAATCAGTAGACTAGACTCTGTCCGTGTTAAAACTGCAATGTGAGTCATTCTCTTTTTATCAAATTACTTTCCAAAAGCATGTTTATTTTCAAGGTTATAATTACAGGGATTAAGTCTTTGTAATCACCAAATTACAGCCGGTATGTGGGGTTTTGTATACATTATTTGATAATCTTCACCATTGGGGCAGCCAAGGGGTGATATGACCATAGTCACAGACACCATTGGACGAATGGGCCAATGGGTCGAGTGACAAAATACCATGGGTAGTTGGTTTGTTATCAGGAAACATTGTAATCGCTCTTAATACTGTAAATTATAACAAATGTGTTATTTTAGTAAAAAGAATTATTCACCAGTATTTCCCGCTGACAAAACCTTTTTCAAACATGTTTCAGGTGATCTGTTGTGATTCAGGAAAAGTGCCGTGAAGCACTTCAAGCTTAAGAAAGTGGCTCATTATAAAATAAAGAAATCATGTTTTGTAACCTAAAGATTTCTCCGTGAAATCATATGATTGTAAATTACCGGGGTTTTTATCCCGAGATTGTGAAATAAAATAATCGGGAAAATTTAGCTTTAAAAAGATCCTGACGATAAACTTCCGCTGTTAAACTCAATTAAAATAATACCACGGGATTTTCTGTCCCGCGGCTTCTGATACGGGTAAAACCGGGTCGGGGGCCGTGATAGAAAAAGGTGGTATCAGAGCCACTGGGTTAAGCTAATTAAGTATTTAGAAATACTTAATTTTTCCTGATTACTATTATGTGATTATGTGATTTATTAACCGACTATTTGTTAGTTACAGTATGGGTAAACAAAAGCTTTCAAACATCTATCTTAAATTAGATAGATCATCAAATGAAAAGGGAAGTTCATCCCAAACTCCTGAAGAAGGAATATTTGTTCGAAAAGCCCAATATGAGGAACCACTTTCTTCTGATAAAAGAAGTTTGATTATTAGAAAAAGTCAGGAGAAATTAAAGAAATCCCGAGAAAAGAAAGTTAAAAAGGAAACCCAGGAATTAATCAGTAAATCACCATGGGAAGACAAGTTAGATGAAAAATGGGCGGATCTTTATATGCTAGCCACTGTAGCAGTAAATGCTAATATTTAGAATACCATGATTTCATATTAGCAACTTACAAGCTAGAAATATCATCTAGTAAATAAATAAAAAAAATTACAATAAAATCTAGTATATTTAATTGTTAATTTTCCTTTGTATTAAATTAATCACAGAGTCTGTAATAATATTTGAAGGTTATTTGTAAAATTTGCTATAAATTTTAATTTATTATTTTAAACAGCATGAATGAGTTATCTGGAGCCCTAGAGAATCTCAACCTTTACCCTGTAAACATAGAAGTTTCTAAAGAATTTACTGGGTACTTTCCTGATGTGGAACAACCTATAGAATTCAACGCTCCACCTATGGAAAAGACAAAACCTAAGAAAAGAAAGAGATTCGTATGGGGAAGGCGTGTACATAGGAAAAAGCCAGCTAGGAGACTTCCTAAAATAAACAATCCCTTAGAAAAAGGAAAAGAAATTGAAACCGGGGAAAGTTCTAGACAGCAGGAATTGGAGACTGAAGTCGGGGAAGATGCTAGACAAATGGGAATACAGTTTGAGGAATATTCTAAGCAAATAGAAATGGAGGTTGGAAAAGGTTATAGACAAACCAAAAGGGAAATTGGAGAAAGCTCTAAACAAACCCAGGAAATGACATTTCAGGAGGAGTTAGATTTTATATTGAAAAGCCGTGATACTATTAAGCCTGTCAATAATAATACTTTTTACTCCAATCCTATCGAAAATCAACTCCCTATAAACTTAGAACCAGCAATCCCAGAACCAATAATCCACACCCAACCTTTAGGTATGGACGAATGGTGGACTAATGATTGGCAATTCCAAAACCTTATCAATAGTCCCTATATGTTTTTCCCTCAGTTTGATCCAGAACCTCTACCAAATCCACCGATGAGTAACGAGAATATGGCTGAACTTCGCCATTTTGGTGAAGAGCTGATGGATGCTGGAAATAGGATCCGAGAGATAGGAGGACAAATCTCATGGAAATATGATGAGAGGGAACATCGTTATTAAAAAAATGCAAGTTGACGAAGGAGAAATGGGTTATGAGTCTGTATAATAACAGTAGTAAAATCAGTATGTGTAAAATGAACAATAAAACGGTTGTATATAGAAGCATAATATATAAATGAAAATTTAGAAAATTTATAAATTTTAGTTGTATATTTGTTTACATGATTATGTGTGATTAATTGTTATATTGGATTGTTTCTTATTCTATACTAATTATTTATCTATAAATTAATTATCAGATGGCAAACATTGGTAATAAACCAGTAAATGAAGTAAATCAATCTGAGCAAAATCAGGAAGAGCAATTGTTAAATAGGCAAGATATAGAGGATATCGTTGCACAAGGAATAGCCAATGCTATTCCAGCAATCGTGGCTGCTGTCCAGAAACCTATTAAACCTCAATCAATCATTCCTAGTAAACGTACACAAGGCGACAACTTTAGTAATAGTATAAACGGAGGTGGTAATCATGTTAATAACAATAATGATCTGCAAGCCCCAATTTTCAAGAAAATGAAAGTTGCAACACCTGGTTGCACTTACAAAGAATTCCTTGCCTGTAAACCAAATGAGTTTGCAGGTAATGAAGGGGCTATTACAGCACTGCGTTGGTTAGAGAAAACTGAGGCAGTGATCATCATAAGTAAATGTGCTGAGGAAGATCAAGTTATGTATGCGTCGAATCTTTTTAAAGAAGGGGCGCTAGAATTGTGGAACACAGTGTTACAAGCTAAAAGAAGGATCGAGGCATATGCCATGAAATGGGAAGAATTTAAGAATCTTGTAGAAAGAAAATTTTGTCCCGAGTATGAAAAAGATCAAATGGCAAATAAATTCCTAAATAATCGGATGGTGAATGTGGACTGTCGAGGATATACTTCGACATTCTTCGAATATGCTAGAGTGGTACCAACACTGGCTTCGCCAGAGCCGGTACTCATTTCTCGCTATATTTGGGGACTGATTAGTGAAATCCGTAACATCGTTAAAGCTACGAGACCTCGTACTATTGACGATGCGGTGGAATTAGCTAACACCCTAACTGACGAGCTGGTACGCACAAGGGATGAAAACAAGAAGAAGGAACTGGCTCAGAAAATTACCCAAGGATTTCGTATGGGTAATAGTAATAACTTCAAGAAAAGAGGAACAGGGCAATCCTCAAATCCGCCTTTCTGCAGGAATTGCAAAAGGAAACATTATGGAAGATGTAATGTAACCTGCAACCTTTGCAAAGCTGTAGGACATCGTGAAGAAAGCTGCAGAAAGAAAACCATAATCTGCTTTAATTGTGGAGAAGCGGGGCATTTTAAAACAGAATGTCCTAAATTGGCCAAACCAGCAGACAATAAAACCAAGGCGACCGACGGAGCTACTAAGAAGAATGTCAGAGCATTCCAGCTGACCACTCAAGAAGCAGAACTCATTCCAGATGTGATAGCTGGTACGTTCCTAGTTCACAATGTGTACGCAAAAGTATTATTTGACTCTGGTGCAAACCAAAGTTTTATAAATACTTTATTCTGCCAAGCTCTTAACTTACCTTTAACCCAACTTAGGCAGATTTTTACAGTTGAAACAGCAGATGGGAATTCAGTTAAAATAGATCAGGTTTTGAAGGAAAATATAAAACTTTCAGGTCATAAATTCTCTGCAAACCTATTGCCTATGAAATTAGCTGAATTCGATGTCGTGTTAGGAATGGATTGGTTAATAGCCAACCATGCTCGAATTCTTTGTGATAAGAATTCTATAGAAATTCAGGCACCTACTGGAGAAGTAATCATGATTACAGGAGATAAACCGCGTAAACCCATGAAGTTCATATCAGTAATGAAAGTTGCTAGTTATGAATGAAAACAAGGAATAGTATATATGATTTCAGTAATCATTAATACTAAGGGTAAAGAACTTAAGGAGATTCCTGTAGTCTCAGAATACCCAGAGGTATTCCTAGAAGAGTTACCAGGATTACCACCAGATAGGGAAGTAGAATTTAGAATTCATCTAATTCCTGGAACTACACCGATAGCTAAGGCACCTTATCGATTAGCTCCTACCGAAATGTTAGAACTGAAAAAGCAATTAGATGAATTACTAAGTAAAGGATTCATACAACCTAGTTCATCCCCGTGGGGAGCACCAGTGTTGTTTGTGAAAAAGAAGGATGGTTCGATGAGAATGTGTATTGATTATAGAGAATTGAATAAGGTTACAATTAAGAATCGATACCCATTACCTAGGATTGATGATCTTTTCGATCAACTTCAAGGAGCTAGATATTTTTCTAAGATCGATTTACGCTCCGGATACCATCAATTGAAGGTACAAGAGGAAGACATACCTAAAACTGCTTTCAGGACTAGGTATGGTCATTACGAGTTTACAGTCATGCCCTTTGGGTTAACGAATGCTCCTGCCGCATTCATGGACATGATGAATTGAATCTGTAAACCATATTTGGATAAATTTGTAATTGTTTTTATAGACGATATACTTATTTATTCCAAAAGTCAGACAGAACATTGTGAGCACTTACATGCACTCTTAACTTTGTTAAGAAAAGAAAAGCTTTATGCCAAATTCTCGAAGTGTGAATTTTGGCTACAAGAAGTGCAATTCCTAGGACATATGATAAATCATGAAGGTATTCATGTAGATCCTGCTAAGATAGAGGCGATTACCAATTGGAGGGTTCCGCAAACCGCAATGGAAATTAGAAGTTTTATAGGTTTAGCTGGATATTATAGACGGTTTATTAAGGATTTTTCCAAGATAGTTGTACCATTAACTAAGATAACCTGTAAAGCCATTAAGTTTGAATGGGGACCTAAACAAGAAGAAGCTTTTAGAATTCTAAAGCAGAAGTTAACAAATGCTCCAATCCTAGCTTTACCAGAAGGGACTGAAGATTTTGAAGTATATTGTGATGCTTCAAAACTAGGATTTGGATGTGTGCTAATGCAACGCAAGAAGGTAATTGTGTATGCTTCAAGACAGTTGAAAACGCACGAGGAAAATTATACAACTCATGACTTATAGTTAGGCTCCATAATTTTTGCCCTTAAAATTTGGAGACATTATCTTTACGGAAGTAAATTTACTGTCTATACAGACCACAAAAGTTTAAGATATATATTTGGGCAAAAAGAGTTAAACATGAGGCAAAGGAGATGGATGGAAATCCTAAGTGATTACGACTGTGATATTCAATATCACGAAGGAAAAGCAAATATAGTTGCAGATGCTTTAAGTCGTAAGTACCATGAGAAACAAAGAAAGGTTCATGCTCTTAGATTAAATCTACAGTTAGATTTAATGGAACAACTGAAGCATTTTCAAGAAACAGCAATAAAGGATGCTGCTGAAGGAATGAAAGGACGAATAAAAGAATTAGAACAGGGAGATGATGGAATTTGGAGATTCTATAAGAAAAGGATTTGGGTACCAAAGCAGGGAGAATTAAGAAATAAGATCTTAGAGGAAGCTCATAAATCTAGGTATACCATACACCCTGGAAATAATAAGATGTACCAAGATTTAAGAAATAATTTCTGGTGGATAGGCATGAAGAAGGATATAGCTAGATATGTTTCTAAGTGTCTTACTTGTTCACAAGTTAAGGCAGAACACCAGAAACCTTCAGGTCTACTACAACAACTAGAAATGCCTGTATGGAAATGGGAACTCATAATAATGGATTTTGTTACTAAGTTGCCCAAAACCAGAAAAGGTAATGATGCGATTTGGGTAATTGTAGATCGATTAACCAAATCAGCTCATTTTCTACCCATGAAGGAAACCTTTAGTATGGAAAGGTTAGCCAAATTGTACGTAGACGAAGTAGTATCTTTACATGGAGTTCCACTCTCCATTGTATCAGATAGAGATAGTCGGTTCACTTCTCATTTTTGGACAAGCTTCCAGAAAGCAATGGGAACTCGACTAAACTTAAGCACTGCATATCATCCTCAAACAGACGGGCAAAGTGAAAGGACGATCCAAACTCTGGAAGACATGCTCAGAGCATGTGTAATAGATTTTGGTGGAAACTGGGATGATCACTTACCATTAATTGAATTCTCCTATAACAATAGTTATCATACAAGCATTGAAACTGCCCCATTTGAAGCACTGTATGGAAGAAAGTGCAGAACTCCAGTTTGTTGGGCAGAAATAGGAGAAAGTCAATTATCAGGTCCAGAGATTGTGCAAGAGACTACTGATAAGATCACACAAATCAAGGAAAGACTGAAGACGGCTCGAGATCGTCAAAAGAATTATGCAGACAATAGAAGGAAGCCATTGGAGTTTCAAGTTGGAGATAAAGTACTATTAAAAGTTTCTCCTTGGAAAGGAGTAGTCCGATTCGGTAAGAAAGGAAAGCTAAGTCCAAGATACGTAGGACCATTTTCGGTGATCCAACGTATAGGACCAGTTGCTTATCAGTTACAATTACCAGAGGAGTTAGCTGGAGTACATGACGTATTTCATGTATCCAATCTCAAGAAATGTCTATCAGACGAATCTTTGGTAGTACCTCTCCAAGATATAAAAGTGAATGAGAAATTGAAATTTGTTGAAAAACCTCTTCAAATCGAGGATCGAAAGATCAAATTTCTCAAACACAAGCGACTAGTTCTAGTCAAAGTCAAGTGGGATTCAAAGAGAGGAGCTGAATACACTTGGGAGCTGGAATCAGAAATGAAGCGAAAGTATCCTTACTTATTCCAGTAAATCTCGAGGACGAGATTTTATTAAGGTGGGGAGAATGTAACAACTCTCACCAAAACTATTATATATTATTATATTTAGTTCAATAGGAAACCCTAATTAAGACACCCAAGTGATTCTGCACAAACCCTGAAATTTTCAGAACAATCAGAATCAGGATCAGGGCCCCTCAAACTCAGGGGGTAAACCCTAGTTACGATTATCCAAATAAAACGCTGTCAAAATCGAATTTTACGAATCCGTCAAGTCAGCAAGGCTAGTTAGGGACGTGGCTACGCTATGGTAGGATAGGACCCCTCGCGCCACGCGACGCCCCAGGGGGTACCCCTCGCGTCACGCGAGGGGGGGTCAAAATTTATGTATAAATAGTAGAGTCTGGGAATTGATTTTGGGCACTGAAACGACGAAGAAATTCGTTATATACACTGAGATATCGTAGAATCAATTCTAAAACACACACGATCACAAATCGTTGCCGCAAAACAGGGTGATAACTTAATCGCTGCTACGATTCAATGTCCGATCGATTAAACTATCCAATGGATGTTTAAGTGCTGCCCACATTAGGGTTATGCTTTGTCATTCGTCGTTAATTCGATGGATGTTTAAGTATCGCACTTTGTCATTCGTTGTGAGGTTTGATCTCGTGAGTTATCGTAAATGTTGTATTAGTTACTAACCTAGTTTTGTGTGCATTGTTATTTAAAATAGGTTAACAAGGCTAATCAGTAGACTAGACTCTGTCCGTGTTAAAACTGCAATGTGAGTCATTCTCTTTTTATCAAATTACTTTCTAAAAGCATGTTTATTTTCAAGGTTATAATTACAGGGATTAAGTCTTTGTAATCACCAAATTACAGCCGGTATGTGGGGTTTTGTATACATTATTTGATAATCTTCACCATTGGGGCAGCCAAGGGGTGATATGACCATAGTCACAGACACCATTGGACGAATGGGCCAATGGGTCGAGTGACAAAATACCGTGGGTAGTTGGTTTGATATCAGGAAACATTGTAATCGCTCTTAATACTGTAAATTATAACAAATGTGCTATTTTAGTAAAAAGAATGTTTCACTAGTATTTCCCGCTGACAAAATGTTGGTGCATACGTCTGTCGACTTTGTCTTGTATCGAGTCGTGTAATAAAATAGATGAAACAAGTCACGAACAAGCCAGTTCAAACGAAGTGGATAGTTCAAACGAACTGGACATTCAAACGAAGTGGCCAGTTCATACGAACTGGACCAGTTCGTATGAACTGGAGGTGCTTGTTCAAACGAAGTGGGATTAGTATAAATAGTAGACTTGTTATTTCATTTGTAACTTTCATATCAATACAAGAGATAGATTAAGTGATTCTAGTGTGTATATAGCTGAAATATCACCGATACGTTTGATTCCGCCTCTCGTATTGGACGAGATCTCTTCTGAACGACTCGTTTGGTCGTGCAAACGATCCTACAAGTTGTATCAGAGCTCAGGAGGAAGAGCTCTTGCTATTTCAGCCGATATTCGCCGATAAATTCTGTTTTCTACTCCATTTCTGTCACGTTTTTCAAAATTAATCTAGAATTTCTGGATAAAATGAATTGATTTTGAAATATATTGTACAAAACAGTGTTTTAGATAATCTGTGAAAGTATCAGACCATAAAACAAAGTAAAACTTGTTCATTTTGGTAAAAATCAATCAGTTCGTTTGAAGGTTGTTTCATATCACACGAACAGAAACTTTAGAATCAGATCTACAAAGATTTAGTGGACTATATTGAACAGAAATCACATCTTTGTGTTCGGAATTCATAGTAGAACAATCCTTGAATATATCAGATTCTAATTCAACCGAAAATCTGATCATATTTGAGAAAATTACATCAGATCGTTTGAAAAATGTTCAGTTCGTAAGCTCAGTTCGTCTGAAAGATCTCAGTTCGTTTGAATTGCTGGTTCAGTCCGTCTAAAAGTTGTTCAGTTCGTTTGAATTGTAAGTAGTCCGTTTAAAAAGGTCATACGAAGTGATCTTCAGTTCGTTTAAGAGATTCAGTTCGTTTGTCAGGTCGCCTGAAACAGTTTTCTGGTCGTTTGAAATTTAGTCCGTTTGAAAAGGACAGTTCGTCTGAGCTGTTCATACGATCTAAGTTCAGTTCAGGTCGTTTAAGAGAACCAGTTCGTCTGAAGGGTCATACGAAGTGACCAGTAACTCGTTTGAATCTTAGATCGTTTAAATCTCAGGTCGTCTGAATCACAGTTCGTCTGAGGTTGTTTAGTTCGTTTAAAAAGATCTCAGTTTGTTTGAGGGAGTTTTCTGTGTGAAGTGGATTTCTGAATTCAACCAGTTTCATATAATCGGTCCAATCAAGTTAATTAGTTATCTGAACTATCACGTGGTTCTAGTGAGGTTTAATTGTTTCAATTTGTGTGATCCAATGGGAATTGAGTAAAATCAAATTGACAGCCCACTACATATTATCGATTAAGTGTGTCAACCCACTAGGTTGAACGGTCCAATCAGTTTTGAGTGAAACATAAATGATGACAGCTTAGTGGGTGTTTGGTCAAATTGTATTTTGTGAGGTCATTTAAACAGTTGTCGGCTTAGTGGGTGTTTTGCATCAGGTTTGAAGTAAACTTCACAACTGTGGGATAGTGGTTATTGAAGGTCCAATTAGATGTTTTGTTAATCACCGGCCCATGTGGTTCACTTGAAGTTTTCAACTTGGCGATTTTGTTGGTCCAATGAGAAGTTAGTGTTCTTTTAAAGTAGTCGGCACATTCAAGTGTGTTTTTGGTCTAATAAATCGATTTAAGTGTTCAGCCCAAGTTCATTGTTGAGAAAGTTACTCAGAACGTGTGTAGTGGTTATAGATATTCAGGGTCATAGTTGTCCGCACAGTGTGTCAACTCTTTGTCCGCTCAGAATAGTCATCAGTTCGAGTACCAGTTTTATCAGTTTAATTGATAAGTCATTAAACTGATTGTGTTTTGTTTGTTTGTTGTGAGGTATTATTGTGTTACAAGGAGAATCAGTTCGGGTGAAAGATTGTTTGAGAAATTCTTCGATTCCGAGTCATGGATACCGAGTTCTACAATGCATTTGCTACAACCCCGACTACTTCGGCTACCATTGCTCAAAACATGAACGCAGAAAACGAAACTGGAACGTTGCAAAAACCCCCGGAACTTATGGGAATTGCAGAGTATCATGGATGGAAGAATCGTTTTGAGAACTGGGTTCAGGCAAACCATCTAAGAGCTTGGGAAAGTATTGAAACAGCATACATCAGACCACAGACTGCTATGAATGTTGATAAAATTATCTCAGAGTTTTCAGACCAAGAGAGAGAGAGTTATAAAGGAGAGAAAATGATGATAAGTCTGTTGCAGCAAGCTATCAAAGAGGATATATTTGTTTTGCTCCAGCATGATGGAAATGCATATTCGATCTGGAAAGCTCTTGAGAAGAAATTTGAAGGAAGTACAGAGATGTTACAGAGTAAAGCAGCGTTACTGAAAAAGGAGTTTGAGTTGTTTACTAGCATGCCTGGTGAAACTACAAAGACTCTCATTGAGAGATACTGTCATCTTGTGCGTACCATGTCTCAGCTGAAAATCACTAAAACTCCAGCAGAATGGGTTGAAAAGCTTGCTGACGCATTACCACAGAAAGAATGGGGTACTTATCTGATGATTCTGAAGAATTCTGGACAGTTTAGCAGATTGTCGATCGGACAGTTTATTGAAAAGCTTGAGGCACAGGATCTTGAACAGCAGAAGATTGCTAGAATGAACAGTTCAAGCAATCAACAAGACATCAAATTATACTATAAAGGAAATGTTCAAACTGTTGAATCAAGTCCAAATATCCAAACCGCCTTTAGTGCAGGAAATTCTTCTGGAACAGGCAGTCAAAGTTCAGTCAACACTAGTGGATTTTCAAATGTTAATCCTCCAAGTATTCAAAGTACGAATGTTGGAAATGAACATCTGATTCAGTGCAATGTAGCTTTACATCTTCAAAAGGGTCAAAACTTTTCTGAAGAAGTTGTGAAAAATCATATGGGTTTACTAGTTACTGCTTTGGAATCTTATGAAGGATTGATTGCCGGAAAGATTGGTAATCCGATGCTAACAAAGGAAGATTACGACCAGATTGATGCAGAGGAATTGGAGCTTATGGATATTAAATGGGCTTTAGCAAGTGTTCTAAGAAGGGCTGAAAAGTTCAAAATGATTACTGGAAGAAATGATTTCTTGGATGCACATCTCTCTGCTTTAGGTTTTGATAAATCTAAAGTTACTTGTTTTCGATGCAGGGAGAAAGGTCACTTCAAGAGAGAATGCAAGAATCAGGAAGCTAGTGGAGCAAAGAATCCGTTTGGTGGTCATGATTATTATCAGAAGGCCATATATCAACAAGTTTCTCATCAACCACATCAACAAAAGGATTCACAAACTGCTCATGGGAAGATGATCGAAGATGCAAACAGGAAAGCTTATTTTGGTATCATTGATCAAGAAGATGAGAAAATGGTACCAGGATTTAGCTGGGATAAGTTTGTAGATGAAAATGGAAATTTTAAAGCCTTCATTGCTCAAATTGTTCAAAAACCAGAATTAATGAAGGAATGGATAGCAGTGTTATCTGATGATGAGAAGAGTCAAGATGAAGAATCTATTTCTTCAGAAAGCAGTGATGATGATGAAGAGCTTGAACAGATAAATGTTGGAAAAACTCATTTATCTTCTGACAGTTTTGAATTTTATTTTGCAGATAAATTGAAGAAACTTAAAGAGAGAAAAGCTGCAAAAGAAATGAAAGAAGACAAGATTGTTGAGAAGATAGTTGAAGTGGAAAAGGTAGTTGAAGTTGAGAAGATTGTGGAGATCGAAAAAGTTGTTGAAGTCACAAAACCGTGTCTTACGTGTTTGGAATCTTGCAAACAATGTGAAGATAAAGATAAAAAGTTTTGTGAGCTTGAGAAGTTGAAAGAGAAGTTGTTGTTTGATGTCAAGAATTTGAAAGAATCATACGATGTATTAAACAGAACGGTGACTAGTTTGCAGAAAACAAATTCTGAAAAAGAAGATGCTTTGAAGATGTTGAATGCAACAATGATGTCGAAGCAGAAAGAGATAAACTTTTACATTGAAGAATGTGCAAAATGGAAGAAGGAGTTGGATAGTGAAACAGTTGAAAATGAAAGAATCAGAAGATTGTTGAGAAGTTATACAAGTTCTGATTACTTAATTGATCGAATTTATCCAACTGTTGCAGGTTTTGAGGCATTTGAAGACAAGAAGCCGAAGAAAAAGGATACTGGTAAGAAACAGGGTGTCTGTTATAATAAGTGTCCGCCTCCGATTTGGGAAGGGTATTCGTCTAGAAAACCTAACGAGGAAGAATTAAAAAAGGCAGTCAATATAAAGTTGGAGTCCGAGATAACCGATGTTTTACCGGACAATATTGATGTCACGTTCACAGCGTCCGACACAGATCATGAGTCAGAACTGATAAAAAGAGTGGTTGATCAGGTGTTGGATAAGGATGAGGAGTCAGAGTCAAAATCCGAGTCCGAAAGTTCGTGTCAGTCTGTCGGAAGTTCGAGTTCGTTTGTCAAGAGTTCAAAGTCATCAGGAAAACGGGTGTATAGTAAAGAATTTTTGTTGTCAAAATCTAATTTGAATGACGAAACATTTGAAGTTGCATATACTTTGAATGGTTCTGACAAATTATATTTTGATAAAGAATTTCCAATAAGAGGTGTCAAAACTGATTTGATAAAAAAGGTTTTCAAACTAACAGAAATTAATATTTCTGAAATAAAAGATGAAAATCTTAATGTAAAACCTAAACTTTACACCTCAAGAGTACAACAACGTTTGAACAAGAAAAAGGGTTACAATTCTGGTTCTGGTTTTCAAAAGAAACCAAATCACAATCGTAGCTACAAAAAGAAAGGACTTGGTTTTATTCCACCTGAAAACTATAAGAATGAAAAATATGTTCGAAATTTTAAATCAAAAATGACATATGTTGCAGGAACTAGTCATGAAGAAGAAACAAAGAGCTCATTCTGGAAACAGTCAAACAAGGAGTTTCTTGCTGAAAAGATGAAGAATGGAGCTTTTCAAAGGAAAGAGACAAGAACCTGTTACAGATGCAATGAAGTTGGTCATATTGCATGGAACTGTCCCAAAGCAACTAATACAAAACAGGGAGTCTCAGAAAAACTCAAAGAAGTAATTGTTGATAATACGGAACCACCAACTGAAAAATTTAAAGTTTTCAAAAATTCAACATTTGAAGTTGGTGAATGTTCGAAGAGATTTTACAAGCGAAGTGTGAAACTTGACAACCAAAAATGGGTTGTTAAGAAATCAGAAGTAAAATCTGGTGATGAATCTGATTCCACAAAATCAGAGGAGCCACAGTTTGATGAGAGTGATGAAAACTCAGTTCCTTCAATGGATGATGAGAATTTTCCACCATTGAGGACTGAGAATTTTAAAAGGAAAATTGGAAAGTCTGAAATCTCAAATCAGGGTTATTCTAAAAAGGATAACTTTGATGTTGAGAAAGCGTTTAATGGAAAAATTAAGAAGATTTTCGGAAAGATGGTCGATGGGAAGGTTAAAGGGGTTAAGGAGTTTTATGCTAAAAAGAAAGCAACTTACACTCCAACTGCTTCTGAATTGAAAACACCCAAGGCTGGTCAGGCTTGGGTGGACATTTTCTTTGCTTGAAAAACCTGACTTGCCGGAGCTCCCAGGTTGGTAAGAGTGGAGCAGGAATCGGCATCATTTTTTGAAATGTTTGGTTGGTAAATTTACAGGTGATATCTTTATATTGTTATTTTTTGATTCACATGAGGTTATAGTTGATGAGTAGTGGTTGAAGAAGGTTTTCGACTTACAAGTGGTAAATCAGGGACATTAAGTTGTACTTGATTTTCTACAAATGATTGAGGAACGATATGATGAACCCCTAACTTACAAGTGGTAAAATCGACAAAACTTATTTTCCGGAAAAATCATTTTGGTTAAAGCAAACTTAAGTGTTTTGAAATCATAATGAGAAAATAGTTTTGTGAAAGGGGGAGTTCTGATTGTTTATGCCTAGTGGATGGCGAGTTGAAGCGATTCGATATCAGTTGTCAAGTTTATTGTACAGTTCATTTTCAAATTTCCTAAAATGTGTTTGCATTTTAGGGGGAGTAAGAAATTTTTAGAAAATCCAAAAACTTTTGAAAATTTGAAAAAGACAAAAACATGATAAAACAAAAATGAGTTTTGTTGTCAAGAAGAGGAAATGATAGTAGATCAGTTGGACTGTCACAGCACGCTAAAGAAATGTAAATGTCAAATGTGATAAACGATCTCACTAAAGATGTGACGGTAGGCTCAGCTAGACTTGTAGATTTGCGATAACGATACAAACTTAAATGAAAAAGCCTAGTTCTAGTGGGAAACATGGTCAAAAGCATAGTACTTAGTTTTGTCCTTCTTGATTGTGTGCCTACTCAGTAATTGCTGATTGTCGAAAGACATAAAACTGGTTAAGTTTGTGAACTTTCACAACTTTGCTAAAAAGTCGCTGTGATTGTGCATTTTATTTTGCAAAGATTTAAACTTGTCTTATTTCTTTATTTTGTTTAAGCATCGGACATCCTCTGCGTATACGTGAGTATCGACCTGGATGTTGTTGCCTAAACGTTCTGCTTTATTTTCTTTGGTGTTTCGTTTAAGCTTTGGACCTCCTCTGCGTATACGGGAGTATCGACCTGGTGGTTAAAGCCTAAACAACTTCAACTTGTTTTATTTTCTTATTTTGTTTAAACATTGGACTTTCTCTGCGTATACGGAAGTATCGACCTGATTGTTAATGTTTAAACATTCTGCTTTGTTTTCGCACAAATTCACAGTTGATAAAAGTTTAAAGGCATTACTTGAGTCAGTGTATTACATGATGAGGGGATATGCTGAGATCGTGGGGTCCATAAGAACTTAGTGCTATCTTAATATACCTTAACATATCGGTAAGCATTTCGAAAGTTTTTAGATTGAGTTTAAGTGGACAACAATATCGTCAATCAATGTGAATCGTTTAGAGCATAAAATGAAATCAAGCTTAACGGTGTTAGTGATTTGTCTCATAAACTGATATGATCCTCTTACATAAACTCACAAAAATATTGTCTGTATATATTTCTTTATTGCATTTTATTCTTTTCAAAAATCCAAAAAGATTTTCAGTGTGTTTTAGCATAAATTTTGAAAAATCCAAAAAGATTTTCGACAACTGATATTGGAGAACTGATTTTCAAAATTCCAAGTGCTAAACATGATGAGCATGTGGTGAGGGGGAGTGTGTGTATAAATGAGAAAAGATTTTGAATATTTGTCTACATGTGGTTCATCAGTTATTAACATTGTTAAATCATCCTGGATAAATTTGAGGAAGAGTTTGGTTGTATAAATTTTGTAAAATGTTAAATTTGTGAAAAATTTACTTTTGGGTAGAGGATGTGCAGGATAGCCTGGATTCTGAAGTCTGAGTATAGAGCCAGGTCATGATCCTGATTATGTGAAAGTCAAACTGCAATCAACATCCGAGGAAAGATTGTTCGAGGGGAGTCTGTTGATGCTGAAGAGGAGAAAGAGATAAAGTTTTAAGGATGCTTACATTGTCAGATACTTTGAAGAGAGCTTGAAGACTGATCAAGACTGAAGATGTTCTGAAGGCATACCGAAGACTCGTCAACATCCGAGGGGGAGTCTGTTGGTGCATACGTCTGTCGACTTCGTCTTGTATCGAGTCGTGTAATAAAATAGATGAAACAAGTCACGAACAAGCCAGTTCAAACGAAGTGGATAGTTCAAACGAACTGGACATTCAAACGAAGTGGCCAGTTCATACGAACTGGACCAGTTCGTATGAACTGGAGGTGCTTGTTCAAACGAAGTGGGATTAGTATAAATAGTAGACTTGTTATTTCATTTGTAACTTTGGCATTTCCGGTAGCGAAGCTCTGCCGAGGTATCTCCAGACCGTGTAAAACTTTCATATCAATACAAGAGATAGATTAAGTGATTCTAGTGTGTATATAGCTGAAATATCACCGATACGTTTGATTCCGCCTCTCGTATTGGACGAGATCTCTTCTGAACGACTCGTTTGGTCGTGCAAACGATCCTACACAAAACCTTTTTAAAACATGTTTCAGGTGATCTGTTGTGATTCAGGAAAAGTGCCGTGAAGCACTTCAAGCTTAAGAAAGTGGCTCATTATAAAATAAAGAAATCATGTTTTGTAACCTAAAGATTTCTCCGTGAAATCATATGATTGTAAATTACCGGGGTTTTTATCCCGAGATTGTGAAATAAAATAATCAGGAAAATTTAGCTTTAAAAAGATCCTGATGATAAACTTCCGCTGTTAAACTCAATTAAAATAATACCACGGGATTTTCTGTCCCGCGGCTTCTGAAACGGGTAAAACCGGGTCGGGGGCCGTGACAACTAACCCAAAACCACCTACCTTTAACCCAAGCCTAACCCTTCCCCAAGTCCTCTTGATATTTACATAGGTTTATAGTTAAAAAGGAGGAGGATTGATTGCTTGGAAAACATATGGTAGAAGTAAGTTCCATAACGGTCTCGAGTGTTTCACAAAAAATACATCTTCGACCGAGTGTTGAGTGATCTCCCGTGAGGTATGTGAACTTGTATATAAATGGAATTTTAAAGAGGCATGTTATGCCCAAATAAATAATTTCCCTTATGAGACGTTCTAAATAAATTATAACGAATAGGATTGTAAATAGCATAAAAATAAAACCTAATAAAGATCTTAGAATCCCGACACTCAAGACAAGCCCAAAACTTCTCTTCTACCCATTCCATTTGGGTGTGTAAGCCACATTAAAAAGAGTTTTGCTTGAGGACAAGCAAAGATTCAAGTGTGGGGGTATTTGATGTGTGTAAAATGCAACATATAAATTACATCAAATGGGGCATAAAATTAACCCTGTTTTAGTACTAATGTTGGAAAAAGTGTGCTTTTGTCTTCCTTTTGTATTTTCAGGGTTAAATTGTCACACCCCAACCGATGGCGGAAACATCGGGGCATGGCACTGAGCGAAACAGATTGTCCAAGAGAAATTCCATAACAACTACTTTACCGAATAGTTAATATTAAGTCCCATACCATAACCTATTAAGCAAGTAAATTCTTACAGACAGTGATATCTCAAAGACGAATAACATGTTCTGACAACTCATATTTAAATTAAATTAAATAAATTGTCTTTGTTTCTAGACTCTCAATCCCACTTGATTTCCTTGAAAAGCAAGCAAGCCCCCTAGCATCTTAAGCACTTGCCACATACGTTAAAATAAAGTCAATACACATAGTGTAAAGGTGAGCATACAAGTTTGATATAGTATAATAGAGTTCAAAACCGTTTACGCATAACCAGCATGTAACATGTACAAAGTGAAGGCAAGTAGGTTATCGACAAAGAAATATGCAAATACGTGACTGCGAGTTGTAGAATGCGCAACACATATCCCCACTGGGACACGTGAAGTAAAGCCCTTAACAACTCCTGTCCATGACAGGTGCTGAGTCCAAACTATAGTACTATCGTTGCTAAGGTGTCAGGCAACAATCACTGTGTTAACATAACATACAAGCATTATCGAATAACACGAAGCATGCAATAACGGTCAGCGTATGAATAGTGTTTGCGTTGTGTGTCGATTGTGATTTAGAATAAGTAACGTATGTAACACCCAAAAGTGCGTAAAGCAAAAAGGGATCGAGTATACTCACAGATAGCGTTTAAGTTAATAAACACTGTCTTGGATTGAAGGGAGCGCTGAGAGATTAGCCTGAACAGTTAACGATGACATAAGCAATGAGCGGCGCGTAAAACACTGAAAAGTGGCTAAGTGTCAAGTAGCAACCCGATCGGATGGCAATCCGATCGGTTGACCATTTGATCGGATGTCAATCCGTTTGGATGGTCATCCGATCGGATGGCCATTCGACTCGATTGACATTCGTTTGGTAAGGATGTGTTTGTGTATGATGGCTTTGAAGTTTTCATTGTAGCATTTTGAAAACAGAGAAGTATATCTACCTTTCAGGTCGTCGATCGAACGGTCGTTCGATCGGATAACGATCCGATTGGTAGGACACTTATTGAGAACAAGTTCACAGCAGGATTGTCACTCGATTGGATAGCAATCCGATCGGTTGGCAATTCATTAGTTACTGATGATCCTTGAAAATTATGAAATGATTAAGTGTCGAAGTTCCAAAAGTCATATCGTCGGATGGTCGTTCGATCGGATGGCTATTCGATCGGGCGGCAATCCGTTCGACGTCCAGATCTTTGAAAGTTTGAATAAAAAGTTTAAGTGTGGGACCAAGTGCAAGCCGATCGGATAGTCGTTCGATTGGATGGCTATCCGATCGGGCGGCAATCCATCCCAATGAACCTGATCGTCTTTGAACTTGATTATTTTTGAAAGTTTTTCAGCTTTATTGAGACGGTATGATATCGCACTAAACAACGTAACCTCGTCAAGTCCCAAGTCGTTCGATCGAACAGGAATCACCCCAATCCGATCAGTTGGCTGGTTCATGACGGTTGTTCATGTTTAACCCGAAATCAGTTGTCTCTTTGATAGAAACCAGATCTTGAACCAACACATCACTAAGAAAGAGTAGAAAGTCTGTACAAGCTCTGATTCTATCGGCTTTGAGTGCATTGAGTGTAAAAGAGTTGAAAGAAAGTTAGAAAACCATCTTTCAATCCTTTTAACCATGAATATGTGTAGATCTATGCAAAAACATTGTTTAATCATGTGGAAATCCTTTAGATCTGAGTTGTTCTTGGTGGAATGAGGCCAAAGCTTGAAGTTCATAAGAGCTCCATGATGACATCATCCTAGAACACCTCAAATCCATTGATTTCACGGCTAAAAGTTAAGATTCAAAAGAGAAAATGATGAAGAAGTGTGTGTAGATCATAGAAGTACAAGATTTAGGTTGAAAACTTACAAGAATCGCGAGAAATCGAGAGAAAGAAGGCTTGAGTGCGGCTGGTCGAGTGAAAGAGCTGTCACATCACAAATGATGTGATAGGTGGGTATTTATAGGGTTTCCAAAAGAGGAAAGTGCACAAGGGTTGGATTGGCCACTGATCGGATGGCGCCTCGATCGGATGGCAATCCGATCAGAGGGCCACTCGATCGGTTGGCCATTCGATCCAAGTGTCCGGCGTGTTGAGTTTTGTCATTTCGATTCGCGTGTTGAGCGTTGCGATTCGTTTCGAGCGAGCGATGCGATAGAATTACCCATTAGTTACACAAATAACCTAACTACTATATCTAACAAACAATCACTATAAATAACTTGCGTTAGCGCTTACGATTAAGTTGCGTTGCGATTGCGTTTCGATTAATCACCACAAACATAAAGTAAACATGCACAAGTAACACATGTCACACCCTAACCGATGGCGGAAACATCGGGGTATGGCACTGAGCGAAACAGATTGTCCATGAGTATCCATAACAACTATTAATTACTGAATATTAAAACGTTATGTCCCATACCACAACATATTCAAACAAAACAGTTATTACAAATAATTGTCTAAAAAAAAGTACTGCTCCGACAACTCAAATTTAAGCGTGACATAACTAGACCCCTAGCTTGATTCACCAAAGCACAGCAATCCTAGCATCTTAGGCACCTGTCACATACGTTAAAATAGAGGTTAATACACATAGTGTAAAGGTGAGCATACAAGTTTGATATAGTATAATAGAGTTCAAAATAGTTTACGCATAACCAGCATGTAACATGTACAAAGTGAAGGCAAGTAGGTTATCGACAGAGAAATATGCACAGCGTGACTTCGAGTTGTAGAATGCGTAACACATATCCCCACTGGGACACGTGAAGTAAAGCCCTTAACAACCCCTGTCCATGACAGGTGCTGAGTCCAAACTATAATACTGATGTGTGTAAAATGCAACATATAAATTACATCAAATGAGGCATAAAACTAACCCTTTTTTTAGTACTAATGTTGGAAAAAGTGTGCTTTTGTCTTCCTTTTGTATTTTCAGGGTGAAAAGAGCTAAAATGAATAAAAGAAGCAAAAATGCAGCCAAATCTAACAATAATACAAGAAAAGGAATAAACGTGGCATGCCCGACCCCTCGACAACATCTTTCCAAGCAAAAACAAGATAACAGAAGGCTGAACACGCCCCGTGCTCAATGAGCACGGGGGCGTGCCCAAGTGTTTGCAGAAAAGACAAAGTTGTAGAAGCTTCTATCACCCAACACGGGGGCGTGTCCAGCGGACACGGGGCCGTGGTCAACGCTAAGATTCGCAGAATCTAAGCAAATCTTGATAGTACAGATACGCTTCTACACACGAGGCTGTGCCCAGCGGAGATGGGGGCGTGGTCAACTAATGCAAACAAACTGCATTTAATGAAGAAAGAGAAGATGGGTGGACACGGGGCAGTGCCCAATGGATACGGGGCCGTGTCCGGGCTTCTGTGCAGGCTATAAATAGAGGTGCTTGGTTCACTTCAAAGGCATCTCTTGGCAAACCACCTCTCGCACACTTCACCCACCCACCACCACCATCACAACCCACATCCACCACCATCATCCATCATCCATCATAGAGTGTGTGTAGTAGTCTCGGGATCCAAGATTGATAGTAAGAGTTCTTGACAATCAAAGGCCATGTTTGCCTAAGTCTCTTACATCACTTGGTGAAGACAAGCATTTAGTGTAATACTTTTTATTTTTAATCTTTTCGCACTTTTTATTTGGTTCTGTATTAATGACTTTAATAACTAGTTTCTTATGTTGAAGGTTAGTCTTCCTTATCATTTGTCCGTGGTGTCATGGCGTTATTTTACTGTCTATATAAAATAAAAGATTTACACCATTCATATCTCCACGGTCCATATGGAGATATGTTGGCTACCTGGTCGGGGGTTAAGGGAATGGTTTGGTAAGAGTCTTGCCTTGTTCAGTGTATAGATCCTGCAAGGACCTGGGTCAAGCTTAGTAGGACCTCCTTCAATACCCACTCGTATTGGATGGAGGGGGTTCGAATTTCTTGACCCCCTCATATGTAAACTACTATTAAAACATTAACCCGGCTACTTAGGGTTGTATCCCTGCTGACTCAAACTACTTAGCCGAGGGTAACGTCATCTTTAAAAAAGGGGCCTACCACATTACGCATTAATAACTTAATTAAATATCTTTCAATAATCCAACCCTTTAGGATTGTATCCTTGCTGACTCAAACTACTGGGTTGAGGGTAACGTCACCTTCAAAAGAGGGGCCTACTACTATAACTAAGATAATCTCTTAAAAAGTGCAAAAGTGCAGAAATAATCAAAGGTTACACTAAAGGCGAGTCGGATCCAAGTGATTCATCTTGTCTATTTGTTTTTATTTTTATTTTCAGCATTTTTAGTTTTTATTTTCATGTTTAAACCTTTTTCTAAAATTTTGATTTGATTAGACGTTGAGGATAAACCGGTACTAAAAGCTCTTGTGTCCTTGGACAACCTCGGTATCTTACCAACGCTATACTACGCTCACGATGGGTGCACTTGCCCATATGTGTGTTTAGTGTTAGTAAAATATCATGTTTATAAATTAAAAACTTGACTAAAGTGTAAAAAGGGCTTAAAATATACTTAAAATTATATACACACCGACACGCATCAAGTTTTTGGCGTCGTTCCCGGGGACACAAGGATTTTATGAAAGTTAGGAATCAACGGCCTAATCGTCTTTTCTTGTTTTTTTTGTTTTTTTAGGATTTTTCTTAAATTTTCAGTTTCTGCAGAGCTCAGCACGGGCCGTGCCTGGTCAGACACGGGTCGTGCCCAGCATTGTTACTGGCAGTTTTTATTTTCCGAGTTACAAAGAGTTGAGCACGGGGCCGTGTCGAGCTCCCCAGTAACTGGGATCCGGAAAACAATCACTGTATCTCTGACCACGGGCCGTGTTCATCTGAGCACGGGGCCGTGGTGAAACTTCTGACCAACGTTCTTCTTTGTTTTTATTGCAGGACTTGGAACCCAGGCGCCACATCTGAACTTTCTACACGGTGTATGATCTCCAGTTCTAGTAGAGACATAAAAGAACCTCTAGACGAACCCGAACGCTTTCTAAGAAAAAGACTCAAAGCTAAAAACCAAGAGAAAGTTTCGGGGGACCCACTTCTAATGGCGGACCAACGTACCCTCATGGATTACCTACGTCCCACCGTAGGTAATCTCGGCGCCGCTATCAATGCACCGAATGTCGAGGCCAACAACTTCGAACTTCGGCCGCATTTGATACAAATGCTCCAAAACTCCGCAACCTTCCATGGGCTTGCGGACGAAGATCCCCATTTACATATTACTAACTTCCTGGAAATATGTGATACTTTTCGGATCAATGGAGCATCAAATGACACCATCCGCCTTCGAATGTTTCCATTTTCACTAAAAGACCGAGCTAAGGATTGGCTTAATACCCTCCCAGTTGGCTCGGTAAACACCTGGGATGAACTAGCCCAAAAGTTTTAATATAAGTATTTCCCTCCTACTAAAACGGCTAAATTAATGACTGAAATTAACACATATTCACAAGAGGACAGGGAATCCTTATATGAAACTTGGGAAAGGTTCAAGGAGCTACTAAGAAAGTGTCCTCATCATGGTCTTGCGGTGCGGCAACAAGTATCCACTTTCTACAATGGGTTGTTGCCACACACAAGACAAACACTTGACTCTAGCTCCGGGGGACTCTTAGGTAATCGTCGCCCAAATGAAATTTACAATCAAATTGAGGAAATTGCTCAAACCAATTTTCAGTGGCACACTCCCCGAGGCACAAAATCTATTGCCCCGGGCGCCCATAAGGTTGACGAAAGCACCTCTTTACAAGCCCAGATCGAGGCCCTTTCTTTAAAAAATCAAAAAGTTAGAAATAGCAAAAACGGCCTCGGTTATGGCTTGTGAAGGGTGTGGTGGGCCACATGAAAATTGGAGTTGTATGAAATAAATGGATAATCAAACAGAAATGGTAAACTACATTGATAATAGACCTAGGCCATCGGGTCCTCCAACGGGTACCTACAACCAAGGATGGCGTAACCACCCTAACCTTGGTTGGAGAGAACCCGGCAATGGTAGTAACCAACAAAATCTAAACCAACGAACAAACTTTCAACAACCAAGAAATGAGTCACAAAATTTCTCTCAACAACAACAAGGGGGACGAGAGAGGCTTGAAGATACCGTATCTCGCCTCATCTCCGACACCGAAAAGAAAAACTCGGATCGATTTCAACAACTGGAATCGAACTTTAGAAACCAACAAGCTAGTATCCAAAACATTGAAAAACAAATAAATCAACTAGCTCAAAATTTCTCCGAGAGACCACAAGGCGCGTTACCAAGCAATACCGAAACCAACCAAAGGCGCAAGTACATCTCATCACATTGAGAAACCGTACCGTGGGTCCCGAGGAGGCTCCATTACCTCCAACTGAAAAGAGCCGATCTAGCCAAACCACAACTCCACCGACACCCCAACAAGAGACTGCTCCTCCACCAAATCAAGAGCCCACCAAGAATCCTCCGGTACCGTACCCCGGTCGGTTAATTCGCCAAAAGACGGACGAGCAATTCACAAAGTTCGTGAATTTACTAAAACAATTGCATGTTAATATTCCATTTGTTGAAGTCCTAACCCAAATGCCTAAATATTCAAAATTTATGAGGGACTTCCTCACTCACAAAAGGAAAATTGAATCATTGCAATTAGTTAATTTAAGCGAAGAATGCTCCGCCTTACTACTCAACAAACTCCCGCAAAAGAAGATCGATCCCGGAAGCTTCACCATCCCTTGTTCAATTGGGGAATCTCCCATTCGCAATGCACTAGCCGACCTCGGGGCTAGCATCAACCTCATTCCCGCATCAATGTTCGACAGACTCGGCCTAGGAAAAACAAGCCCTACAAAAATGAGCATACAACTCGCCGATAGGTCCGTCAAATATCCACAAGGTGTTGCTGAAAATCTTTTGGTTAAAGTCGTCGAATTTGTCTTTCCAGCCGACTTTGTCATACTAGATATGGATGAAGACTCCGAAGTACCACTCATCTTAGGGAGGCCATTCCTATCTACGGCCCACGCAGTGGTAGACATGAATGGCGGAACACTAACATTGAGGGTTAGGGACAAGGAAATGAAGTTCGGAGTTGGTAAGAGAGTAGAAGACGATGACCCGGTCAAATACATGAAATTCATAGACTCAAGTTTGGATGATGCTCTCCGACGGTGCAACATGGGATGCAAAACATCCCACTTGGGTAACATATGACTGGCTTTGGGTCTAGCCAAGGACCCTTATAAACGTGGCGCACCACGGAGGCATTCCGCGGAACTATCCCTAGTTTAGTTTATATTAATTTTTATGTTTTCTAGTTTAGTTTTAATTTTCAGGAATAAAACGCACTCGGAATGGTGAAGGATACTAAGGGAAACTTAAACCAACACCCCATGCACAAAAACAGAGCCTCCCGACAATTTTTCTTCATTACAGCAAGTTCGGCACGGGCCGTGTCCAGCCAACACGGCCCCGTGCTGAAAGATCTGCAGAAAAACGGCCAGTTCAGGTAACTGGACACGGGGCGTGTTCGCTGAACACGCCCCCGTGTCCAGCCTTCTGTTACTTTTTAGTAAATTCGGTTACTGGCAACCTGAACATGGGGCCGTGCCCGGACACCACGGGCTCGTGTCCAGATGCCCAGTAACATTAAATTTTGTTTTTAACACACCTTTTACACATTCAATCAACCTAAAAACTTATTTTTGGGACACATTGAGGACAATGTGTAATTTAAGTGGGGGGGGGGGGGTGCTAAAACCTTGAATTTTGCAAGTCCTAATTACAAGCCTTACACAAAACTCTATTGGAACCGCTAATCACCCCAAATTTTTTCAAAAATGTTTCATTTTTTTTACTTGTCTTGGTTTAATTTGGGAATTACAAGTTCTAAAAAGGTTATGTTTTTACAAATTTACAACCGATAGCGTCGTGATAAAAAGAACCAACATAAGAAAATTATGAAACGACATAACAAATTTAGTTAAAATTTGATTATATATAGTTGATCACATAAAAACCCATTCCCACAAAAAGTGAGTTTTGAGCCTTTATTGAGCATACAAATACACATCTTTAAACTAAATGTTCATTTTTTGTTTCTTGTGTGAATAACCGCTTGGTTTCTTACGACTCTAGAACTTGCCATGACGATACATTCCCGGTCCTTGCCAACTTAAACCCAAGTAAGTAAATGATGGAGGCATTAGGACTAACCCTTTTTCTTTCAACACCATTATTTTTCTTTTTTTTACCACCTACCCAAAATCCCCCTAGTTAACCCCTTTGAGCCTAAACATTTTCATTTCTAAACCTACAAAATAAACACCCTTTACCCACCTAAACCCTTTTTCATTTTAAACCCTTTATTTTAATAAAAAGCTCGGTTTTTCATGTGACATTCTTTATCAAAAAAAAAATGATGAAGCCAAGAAATAAATAAACAAGTTCATCAAAAAGAACTTTGTTTGAAAAATTGCTTCATTTAAATAAGAGTAAAATGCACGGATAGTCCCTGTGGTTTTGTAAAATAACACTTATAGTCCTCAACTTTTGAAAATTACACCGGTGCTCCCTATGGTTTGACAGTTTGTTACTCGGATAGTCCCTGGAGTGGATAGAGGTTAGTTTTCTCAGTTAAGTTAATTTAAGTGGACATGAAATGACAAATTTACCCTTAATGATAGAAAAACAAAAAATAAAATAGAATCTGATTAAGGGCCATTCTTCATCTTCAACCTCTATCCACCATCACCCTCCACAGTCACCACCACAATCAATCTCCACAACCACCATAACTTCTAATTTAAAGTTGAATTTGAGAAATATAACACTGATTCAGTGTAATTCAGATTTTGAAAATCTCGAATAAAGCAATATCTTCAAACCAACAGATTCACTAAATTTGAATAGATTCATTAGGGTTTTCATTTATGCAATAGAACTACAAACAGATTTTTGTGGTCTTCAAGAAAAGTGGCCATTGATATCTTAAATGTGATCAATAAAAGCTACAAAATTATAGAAAAATTGAACTGAACCCAGGAGAAATTGAATGATTGTGATAATCCATAAATTAACACACCAGAACTACAAACAGATTTTTGTTGATCTAAGATTACAAATTCAGATCAAACTTATGATTCAAAGAAGGAGCCGCCATTAACAGATTCGGCAACCGGTAAGGAGCACTTTCGGTTGCTCTGTCTTTCCTCTTCGATAAAAACTTATGATTCAAAGAAGAAGCCGCCATTAACCAACCGACAAGGAGCACTTTCGGTTGCTCTGTCTTTCCTCTTCGATAAAAACTTGTGATTCAAAGAAGAAGCCGCCATTAACCAACCGCTAAGGAGCACTTTCGGTTGCTTTGTCTTTCCTCTTCGATAAAATTTGAACTGAACCCAGGAGAAATTGAATGATTCAGATCAACCTTATGATTCAAAGACGGAGCCGCCATTAACCGATTCGCCATTAACCGATTCAAAGAAGGAGCCGCCATTAATCGGTCGGCTAGCTGTTGGCAAATCCACTCAGTTTCTTTCTCTCTCTATCGGTCTCTTCTCTTTCAATCGACATTTTCTCTCTCCCTAGATATTTTTGCAGAGGAGGGTGGGGTGGGTCTGTTGGCAAAAGTGGGGATATGGGTGGCGACAGGGTGGAGTGTTATGGTAGTGGTGGTTTGGCCTTTGGTGGTGTGGAGGCGGTGAAATTGGTGAACTGGAGAAGATTGTTGATTAGTTAGGGTTATATTGGGGTGGGTTGGGACTTGGGTGGATGAAGATAAGGAGAGTGGACCCCATTTGATTAAATAAATAATAAAAATATATATTATATTTAATAGTAAGGGTAGTTTTGTCATTTTACATCCACTTAACTAAGAAAACTAACCTCCATCCACTTCAGGGACTATCCGAGTAACAAACTGTCAAACCACAGGGAGCACCGATGTAATTTCCAAAAGCTAGGGACTATAGGTGTTATTTTACAAAACCACAGGGACTATCCGTGCATTTTACTCTTAAAATAAAAAGTCACAAAAATAAGTCTTATGAAAACCGACGCTTTTTACGCCTTTCGCCCTTTTCTACTAACCACTAACCCAAAACCACCTACCATTAACCCAAGCCTAACCCTTCCCCCAAAAGTCCTCTTGATATTTACAAAGGTATATAGTTAAAAAGGAGGAGGATTGATTGCTTGGCAAGCATATGGTAGAAGTAAGTTCCATGCCGGTCCCGAGTGTTTCACAAAAATACATATTCGGCCGAGTGTTGAGTGATCTTCCGTGAGGTATGTGAACTTGTATATAAATGGAATTTTAAAGAGGCATGTTATGCCCAAATAAGTAATTTCTCTTATGTAATGTTCTAAATAAATCATAACGAATAGGATTGTAAATAAACATAGAGTAAAATGCACGGATAGTCCCTGTGGTTTGGTAAAATTTCACCCTTAGTCCCCAACTTTTGGAAATTACACCCGTGGTCCCTGTGGTTTGACAGTTTGTTACTCGGATAGTCCCTAGAGTGGATGGGGTTAGTTTTCTCCGTTAAGTCCATGTGAAATTACAAAATTACCCTTGCTTTTATTATATTCATCAACATCATCATCATTCAACAGTTGACTCATTCATCAGTTCACTCATCTTAGCAAGAACACATTAATCATTCATCCAAAAATCCAATTCTAAGAACACATCTTCAAAATTCACCAACACTCCATAACACAAATCGAGTCCCAATCTAGTACACAAATTCAAAAGGTGGGCACAAATCCATCTATACACCATCATCTATCATCATCGCACAAAGCCATCTGCCTATACAAATCCATCGCACAAATCCATACAAATTCCAGATCTGTTTATGATCATGTGTTGCTTTAGGCCACTCCGGTACAAATTCCAAATCTGTGTTGTTTGATTCATGCCCAAAACAACAACCGTAACTTCGGCACCACCCCCACCACAGTCGCACCATGTAACGAAGACGACGACGTTACTACTTATTGGTTTGATAGAGATCGGTTGGCCAACTGATCTAAAGCATTTGACTCGTGTTACATTTAATTGGTTTATGGGTTTTTAGGGCTTCTGGTTGAATTTGAAGATGAAGTTTTGTCACAGTTGAATTTGAAGTCGGTGGAGGGTGGAGGCGGCTGTAGAGGGTGACGGTGAAGGTTGGCGGTGTAGAGAAGATGACAGGGGTGGGAGAAGATTAGGTTTTTATAATTAGTTAATAGGTGCCCACTTGAGATCATAAGGGTAGTTTTTTTTAAAGAGAGGGGTAAATAAGTAATTTCATATGCAATTAACGGAGAAAACTAACGACATCCACTCCAGGGACCATCCGAGTAACAAACTGTCAAACCATAGGGAACACTGGTGTAATTTTCAAAAGTTGGGGACTAAGGTTGAAATTTTACCAAACCACAGGGACTATCCATGCATTTTACTCATAAACATAAAAATAAAACCTAATAAAAATCTTGGATTCCCGACACTCAAGACAAGCCCAAAACCTTCTCTTCTACCCGTTCCATTTGGGAGTGTAAGCCACATTATAAAGAGTTTTGCTTGAGGACAAGCAAAGATTCAAGTGTGGGGGTATTTGATGTGTGTAAAATGCAACATATAAATTACATCAAATGAGGCATAAAACTAACCCTTTTTTAGTACTAATGTTGGAAAAAGTGTGCTTTTGTCTTCCTTTTGTATTTTCAGGGTTAAATGAACAAAAGAAGCAAAAATGCAGCCAAATCTAACAATAATACAAGAAAAGGAATAAACGTGACATGCCCGACCCCTTGACAGCATCTTCCCAAGCAAAAACAAGAGAACAGAAGGCTGAACACGCCCCCTGCTCAATGAGCACGGGGGCATGCCCAAGTGTCTGCAGAAAAGACAAAGTTGTAGAAGCTTTTATCACCCAACACGGGGGCGTGTCCAGCGGACACGGGGCCATGGTCAACGCTAAGATTCGCAGAATCTAAGCAAATCTTGATAGTACAGATAAGCTTCTACACATGGGGCCGTGCCCAGCAGACACGGGGGCGTGGTCAACTAATGCGGACAAACAACATTTAATGAAGAAAGAGAAGATGGGTGGACACGGGGCCGTGCCCAATGGACACGGGGCCGTGTCCGGGCTTCTGTGCAGGCTATAAATAGAGGTGCTTGGTTCACTTCAAAGGCATCCCTTGGCAAACCACCTCTCTCACACTTCACCCACCCACCACCACCATCACAACCCACATCCACCACCATCATCCTAAGTCTCTTACAATCAAAAGTCATGTTTGCTAAGGTATCAGGCAACAAAGGCCATGTTTGCCTAAGTCTCTTACATCACTTGGTGAAGACAAGCATTTAGTGTAGTACTTTTTATTTTTAATCTTTTCACACTTTTTATTTGGTTATGTATTAATGACTTTAATAACTAGTTTCTTATGTTGAAGGTCAGTCTTCCTTATCATTTGTCCGTGGTGTCTTGGCGTTATTTTACTGTCT
>JARYGA010027587.1:0-83017 GCA_030545235.1 Helianthus tuberosus
AACTTTGACTATCCGTATGCGCTTGCGCTTGAGTTTCTTGACTTGATGGTCCAATATTTCCACAGGTTTCTCGACGAAGTGCATCGTGTTGTCGACACGAATCTCATCAAGGGGGATGTGGAGGTTTTTTTCAGCCAAGCACTTTCTCAGATTGGACACGTGGAAAGTTGGATGAACATTTCCAAGTTCAGGAGGCAGCTAAAGTCTGTAGGCTACTTTTCCGATCCTTTCAACGATCTTGAATGGTCCAACATATCGTGGTGCAAGTTTTCCTTTCTTCCCAAATCTGATTACACCTTTCCAAGTAGATCCCTTGAGTAGGACGAGATCACCGACTTGGAATTCCAAAGGCTTGCGTCGTCTATCCGCATAATTCTTTTGACAGATTCTAGTTGTTAAGAGGTTGTCATGAATTTTCTTGACTTTGTCTGTAGTCTCTTGAATGAGTTCAGGTCCAGTGAGCTGAGCTTCACCAATCTCAATCCAGCAGACCGGCGAACGACATTTTCGACCGTATAAAGCTTCGAAAGGAGCCATGTTGATGCTGGAGTGATAACTATTATTGTAGGAGAATTCGATCAACGGAAGATACGAATCCCAACTACCACCAAAATAGATCACAAAAGCTCTAAGCATATCCTCCAATGTCTGGATTGTTCTTTCAGGTTGTCCATCCGTTTGAGGATGATAAGCTGTGCTCAAATTGAGTTGGGTTCCCATAGCAGATTGCATGGTTCTCCAAAAGTGAGATGAGAATCGAGCATCTCGGTCAGATATGATGTTCAAAGGAACACCATGTCGGGATACAATCTCATCTACATAGATCTTGGCAAGCTTTTCAGCAGATAAATCCTCACGGGTCGGCAAGAAGTGAGCAAATTTTGTCAAACGATCAACGACTACCCAAATGGCATCATAACCTCTACTAGTGCGCGGTAGTTTGGTAATGAGATCCATAGAAATGTTTTCCCATTTCCAAACCGGTATCTCTGGTTGTTCCAATAATCCAGAGGGATGTTGATGTTCTGCCTTAACCTTTAGACAAGTAAGGCATTTTGATACGTATAAGGCAATGTCTTTCTTCATTCCCGGCCACCAGTACTGGGTTCGAAGATCCATATACATTTTGTCTGCACCAGGATGAATAGAAAAACGAGACTTATGAGCTTCATCCATAAGCAAGGTGCGAAGATTGTCTATACTTGGGACCCACAAATGGCCCATGAAGTAGAATATCCCAAAGTCTCTTAATTCAAGCTCAGGTTTAATGTGACATGGTAATTCTTTACCCATCAAGCCTTGTGTAACACAAGCATGTTGAGCTTGAAAGATGCGGGTTTGAATATCAGATCGAACTTGAACACAATGAAGCTTGACTATTTCTTTTCGACTTAACGCATCGGCTACGACATTCGCCTTACCAGGATGGTAGCGAATCTCACAATCTTAGTCGTTTAGAAGTTCCACCCAATGTCGTTGTCTCGTGTTTAGTTCTTTTTGATTGAAGATGTGTTGGAGACTTTTGTGGTCTGTGAAAACCACACATTTTGTTCCGTAAAGGTAGTGTCTCCAAATCTTGAGAGCAAAAACCACAGCGCCTAACTTAAGATTATGAGTCGTGTAGTTTTTCTCATGGATTTTCAATAGTCTTGATGCGTAGGCTATGACTTTGTTCCTTTGCATGAGAACACAACTAAGGCCTAGATTCGATGCGTCACAATATATGACAAAGTCGTCGTTTCCCTCAGGTAAAGACAACACAGGAGCATCGCAGAGTTATTGTTTCAAGGTCTGAAAAGCTTCTTCTTGTTTGGGTCCCCACTCAAAAGGTTTATTCTTTTGAGTTAAGGCTGTGAGAGGAACCGCAATCTTGGAGAAGTTTGAAATAAAGCGGCGGTAATAACCCGCGAGACCCAAAAATGAACGAACCTCGGTAGGAGTAGTTGGTGTATTCCAATCCTTAATCGCATTGATTTTGGTGGGATCTACATGTATACCTTATTCGTTAACAATATGTCCCAAAAATTGAACTTCCCTAAGCCAAAATTCACACTTGGAGAATTTAGCAAAAAGTTGTTCCTTCTTTAGGAGTTCCATTGTTAGACGGAGATGTTGTTCGTGGTCAGCTCGTGTCTTGGAATAAATCAAGATGTCATCAATGAAGACGATGATGAACTTATCTAAATAAGGCTTACAAACCCTATTCATTAAATCCATGAAGACGGCAGGAGCATTCGTTAAACCGAAAGGCATAACAGTAAACTCATAGTGGCCGTATCGTGTGCGGAAAGCAGTCTTGGGAATGTCTTCTTCGGATACGCGAAGCTGATGATACCCAGAACGTAGATCAATCTTCGAAAAGCAGGTAGCACCCTGAAGCTGATCGAAGAGATCATCAATGTGAGGTAGGGGATATCGATTTTTGATAGTGAGTTTGTTAAGCTTACGGTAATCGATACACATTCGGAAAGATCCATCCTTCTTCTTTACAAAAAGAACAGGTGCTCCCCAAGGGGAAAAGCTTGGACGAATAAATCCTTTGTCTGATAACTCCTGCAGCTGCTTCGATAACTCTTGCATCTCAGAAGGTGCAAGACGGTATGGAAATTTAGCAATCGGGTTAGCACCAGGTACAAGGTCAATACGAAACTCGATTTGACGTGCTGGGGGTAAACCAGGTAACTCTTCAGGAAACACCTCAGGATAATCCCGAACAACAGGGATGTCTTGAACAGTCTTACCCTTGTCTTTCTCCTCTACGACACGTGCCAAGAAAGCCACATAATTCTTTCGTAGATATCTATGAGCTTGGGTGCTAGACATTAGTTTGAGGCTACTAGCGGGTTTTTCTCCACGAACTTCAAAGACTTCACCAGACGAAAGAGGTACACGAACAATCTTGTCAAAGCAAACCACTTTTGCACGGCATTTGGTCACCCAATCCATCCCTACTATAACGTCGAAACTCCCAAGTTGCATTGGTGTGAGATCAATGGGAAAAAGGTGATTGTTGAGGTTCAACTGGCAATGTCGAATGACGGAATCAAGTACAAGGGATTCACCACTAGCTAACTCTAATGTCAAGGGTTTTCCAAGTTTTGTTCTAGGCTTTGCAAGCAAAGGTTCAAAAGTTAGGGATACAAAACTCTTGTCGGCACCCAAATCAAAAAGAATAGAAGCAAGTTGGTTGTTAACATAGAACATACCGTTCACCACCTCGTTGTCGGCACGCGCTTCATTGGCATTGATGTTGTATACTCGTCCATGAGCCGAGTTTACATTAGCCAACTTCGGGCACTTGTTCCTGTAGTGAGTCAGATCTCCACAATTGTAGCAAGACCCAGGCTGAAAAGGAGGTCGTGCAGGATTTGCTGGCTATTGAGCAGGGTTTTGTGCCACTTGATTCGGAGTAGGAGGAGAGCGACATGTGTTAGCCAAATGGCCATACTTCCCACAGTTGTTGCAAAGACGACACTGGAGATGTGGTTGATGATGACAATTGCACTTGTTACAAAGAGGTGCAGTACCAACATACTGTTTCTTAGCAGGTGGTTGTGCTGGGTGGTTCTGAGTGTTCTGGTTGGGTTGTGCAGTAACCGCAAAGTTTTGGGAAGCCTTACGCTTCTTAGATTTCTTCGAGGTTTTAGCTTTCTTTCCCTTCTTCTTCTCTGTCTTGTCAGATGGTTTCTTGTCACCCTTGCGGTGGAGTTTACCTTTCTTGACTTGAGACTTGGTCAAAGTTGCAGCTAGCTCAATAGCTTGTTTCACCGTGGTTGGGTTGCTGCCGGTGATAATATCCTGAACGGGATCAGGAAGACCATCTATGTACTTCTCAATCGCCTTGTCCAAAGGCGTGACCATGGTGGGACACAGCAGGCTCAGTTCTTCGTATCGGTCTGTGTAGGCACGGTGCTCTCCACTATCTTGCTTGAGATCGTGGAATTCGTTTTGCAGTGCCCTCTGTTCATGATGAGGATAAAACTCCTTCATCATAAGAGCACGAAGCTCTCCCATGTTTGAGCCATTGCCACGTCGGCACCTCTGTCTCTCATCACACCATTCCACCAAGTAAGCGCCCTTTTCTGAAACACACTTGACGCAAACTCAACCTTTCGCTCATTCGGGCATTGAACGTGACGAAACGTACTCTCGAGACTCTCGAACCACTGTAGGAGCCCAGTTGCTCCTTCTGACCCAGAAAACTGAAGCGGTTTAGCCGAATTGAATGTCTTAAAGTTGCACGGAACAGGTGCGTTGTTGTTGTTGTTTGCTTGGTTTAACTGAGTAACTAGGTTCGGGAGTACAGCAGCGATTTGCTGAGTGATCAAGGCTGCCATTGCGGCGTCTTGAGTTTGATCACGTCGAGGAGGCATCTAAAAGAAAAGGAACACAAGGAAATATGTGAGATTGACATAGGACAATCAAAAGCAGTATTGAAAACATCGACAAAACAAAGGAAGGTGGTTATTTGTTCATTACTTAGAACAAACAAACAACACAGTGACTAATCAAAGTAAATAGGTCTACATAATGCATAATGAAGACATGCTTTAGCCTATAAGTGGACACTCACCCCAAGAGTTCCCAGGTAAGAGTGACTGGTCCGATTATGTGGATTTGTACGAACACTCTAGCCTTAGACAGAAAACTCAGGGTACAGGCACCCACCCTTCCGGATTGCATGTGTTCACATTATTAAGACCCAAACTTTGACGAGATTTGAAAACTTTAAAGGCGTAAAGCCTAAAAATAAATCATCTAAGGATAGATGATCGATTTTCAAATGGAATTAAGATTTGTGTACTTGTTTTGGTAATCACCTAAGGATAGGTGATAGTATTGTTTTAAGATCTAAACACAAGGTAACTTGTGTTAAGGTCCTAGAAAGGTTATAGCCTAGGTCAAAATTTTACTAATAACCTAATTCCCTATAACCATGAGCTCTGATACCAACTCTTCTGTCACACCCCGACCACGTAAAACAACGAAACCGCGGCGGAAACGTCGGGGAGTGCTGTGGCAGAATTATTGTTCCAAAACACATGATAATTAAGGTTAAGTTTTACAAGCATAAATTATTACATTGTCTTAGTTCAAACAAAACACATGACATAAAACATGATAACTTTCTTGATTTTAGATTTGCTAAGGCCCAAGTCGCCCTAAGTGAAGCTTGCTCACATCAAACAATCGCTCCTTAAACATATGTGAAAGTAAATACATCAGCATAAAAATGGTTGTGAGTAACATAGGTTTAGTGTTGAAGATTCATGACTTTAAAGGTTAAAAGAAATGTTTAACGAAAAGTAGTCATGAACCTTATAAAAATGTCTTCCTTTCTAAAATCATATGAAGATCAAATGATATAAAAGAATGATGTATGGTAAGTAAATAACCAAAAGAAAAAAAATAATATGTATAAAATATGTCAATGCCTTGTCTTTGTTGAAGTGGTTTAGATAACGCCACGATATGTAATACAACTAAAGCACTTATATATAGGAAGCGCCAGCGGCGTATCCACCATGCTCTTATCATATTACTCACATCTTGTTACTTAAATCACTTATTAATAACCATGAAATAATGTCTTGTATAAATGTCAATGTCCAATGTCCAATGTCAAATGTCAATTGTCAATTGTCAATTGTCAAATGTCAAATGTCAAATGTCAAATGTCAAATGTCAAATGTCAAATGTACAAAACAAAGTCTTTGAATAAACCTAAGTTTAAAACAAAAGTTATGTTTTGAAAACCAATGCTTTTATTGATATGAACATTTATGTGGTTTGTCTATTGTATACACTCAAGCCTTGAGACTGTCGGATAAAACCTTATCAGGATCAGGAATTTATCAAAAATGTATTCGGATTCTGTCATTCCCCTAACGAAATACCTAGAAAGCGGGAACGGGATTTGTCAAGTCCTATAGCGCTATTACATACTACCGAGCGGCGTGATCAATGTTATTGAATGTACTACTTAACGTACCAAATGTCTTTTTCAATGTAAGCATGTCATGAAAATGTCTTTGTAAAACCATGTAATAGGCATACTAAGTCAATATGCCAAGTAAAATGTCTTTGAAACCAAATGTTAGGTATACTAAGTCAATATACCATAAAAATGTCTTTGAAATAATGTACTATATGTAATATGTAGTAAAAATGTATAATGTCATGAAAACGGAAAGTAAGGTTATACACATATGCTTCACCCCAAAACATTTGAAAACGTAAAATAGGGGAACTATGTACTCACCTTTGGGTGCGTTTTTATATGTTAACACAATCCCTCAAATTGTTTATTCGTCCTAAATTAAATAAGAACGATTTAATAATCAAAACTCACAAAAATAAGTAAGTTTCTCCGATACTTAGAATTTTCACATAACTTTGAGATCTTCTCGAAAAGTTATCCTTTTTTATTATATTGGTGTGTGTATATATATATATATATATATATATATATATATATATATATATGAGTTCATATATATATATATATATATATATATTTAAAGACTTTGCGACTTGAACGATTTTATTGGTGACCCTCAACATGTTATAAGCAATATATCTACGATTTGCGCGTCGTAATATATATACTTATTGTGACATAAAATAAATATCGTAATACACATAATTTTTGTCAAGCATTAACATGTCATCATACACATATTATAAAGCACATAACACGTGATAACACATAAAATTTACCCATGTACAACCCATTCTAGTGTACATTGAAAAACACGTATTTTAGTGATTCGGTAACGTTTTTGGGCGTCGGAAGTCACGTATGACTAACCAAACACTAAGTAAACTTAATATAAGTTAAAATACTTATTTTTATATCAAAAATATCAGTTTACTTACTGATCTATGTAGGATCGAATCGCGACCTGAATGAGTCGTTCGGAAGAGCTCTAGTCCGTTTCAGAGGCGGAAACTAAGAAATGGACTTGAAAACAGCTTGAAATACACTTTAAACCTCTTGTATATTGAAATAACAATGTTTACAATCAGAGGATAAACCGGCAGCACCTCGGTATCACTTGGCAATTTTGTTACAAATGACATAAACAACACACCTATTTATAGTCCACACTCTATCGTTTGAAACATACATGATAAGTTCAAACGGAACTCTTCAAACGGACGATACTTTCAAACGACCAACTCAAACGATACAAACAAAAGTCAATTCAAACGGATTGTTTCTTGTGAGCTTTATTTCATGTGATGAGGCAATTTATGATGTCACCATTATGATGTCATCATATTCAAAGATGACATCCTGCTTGATCAGATCTGCAA
The DNA here is from genome assembly GCA_030545235.1 of Helianthus tuberosus. Taxonomy (NCBI): domain Eukaryota; kingdom Viridiplantae; phylum Streptophyta; class Magnoliopsida; order Asterales; family Asteraceae; genus Helianthus; species Helianthus tuberosus. The sequence goes on from JARYGA010027587.1 coordinate 7,321, forward strand.
CGCAACCCAGACTCGATATAAGACTAAGTCGACAGATGTATGCACCAACAGACTCCCCCTCAGATGTTGACGAGTCTTAAGTGTCGAGTCTTTACAATCTTCAGTCTTTATCAGTCTTTTATCACTCTAACATTCTTAAACTAATCTCCTTTTTGAATGATGTAACTCTCTCTTGTATTCTTCAGGATCAGCAGCTAGCACTAGCAACTTCTGACTTTCTTTCTCTAACAGACTCCCCCTCAACTTGTACTGGGATCGTAGTCTGGCTTTCACAGGTTCAGGTATCGTAACCTGACTCACCTGCATATTCTCTACCCAAAACATAAGTTTCATAAAAGATAAGATATAACAAATTTAGAAACTTTGCTAATCACTTGAAGACACAACCCTGAATACATCATTTTCAAGTATCAAACAAATGATTTATCATGTCAATTACTGATGAACCACTTGAATATATATCATTTTCATTTCACACATCTTCAAACAAACTTTCCCAAACCTGTTCGTCATGTTTAGCACTCGGAATTTTGAAAATCAGCTTTTCAACATCAGTCGTCTAAAATCTTTTTGAATTTTTCAAAATTTATGCTAAAACACACCAAAACTCTTTTTGGATTTTTTTTTATAACTGAAATGAAATGCAGTAAAGAAATATTTACAAACAATATTTTTATGAGTTTGTGTAAGAGGATCATATCAGTTTTTGAGACAAATCACCAACACCGTTAAGCTTTAAACATTTTAAGTTCTAAACAATTCACTTAGATTGTCAGTATACTGATCCACTTAAATTTTCACACAAAGTTCAACTGTTTCGAGATACGAGATTAATGTCTTAAGCACTTAAACTTATTCGCGTGTCCCACCTCAGAATATACTCCCGTATCCAGATCCCAATATTCAGTCTTACAGGTGAGTATACCTAGATGATATCTGTAAGGGGTTAAATTGCAAAACCGTGAGAGCTCAGGTCAGAACTTCCGTTCAGCAGAGAGATGACAGCTCGACTTTTGGTGGGTCCCCTTTAGAGGATCTTTTTTACAACAGCATTAATTAGCAATTTTATTGTCTATTTTTGCTGAGGGCGGCGCTATATTTCAAGCAAGCAGAAAGTATTCTCCGGGGACTAGGCCATTGCTTCCGCAAAATCAGAAGTCCCGGGATAATACCCCAGATATCACTAAGCATAAAGACCTAGTATCTCAGAAAGAAGGGTCCTTCAAACAAGATTTCGGGGGTTACCCATATATCCGAGAGATGTTACCCACGAATTAAGCAAGTTTGAAATTTAGGTTTATATCTCGTCACAATCTACTAAATGTGCAAAAACCTACTGGCATATCATCAGTGAGACCGTTTATCACTATTTAACTTTCCATTTCTTTAGCATGCTGTGATCGTCCACTGATGTACTATCATTTCCTCTTTTATACAACAAAACTCATTTTTCATTTTATTATGTTTTTTACTTTTTCAAATTTTCTAATGTTTTTGAATTTTCTGAAAATTTTTACTCCCCCTAAAATGCAAACACATTTTAGGAAATTTGAAAATAAATTGTACAATAAAGTGACAAACGATATCAAATCACTTCAAATCGCCATCCACTTGGCATAAACAATTAGAACTCCCCCTTACAACAAACTATTTTCCCATTGTGATTTCAAAACACTTAAGTTTGTTTTAATCAAATGGTTTTTCCGAAAAATTAGTTTTGTTGATTTTCAAACCATTTGTAGGTTAGGGGTTCATCACATTGTTCTCCAAAATACCACTTGTAAGTATGGTCCAATCAAGTTCAACTTAATGACCTTGATTAACCACTTGTCAATGAAAACCTCTTTCAATCACTTACAGGTTCATTTCACCAACCATAACCACTTGTAAATCAAAATATAACAATTTAAATATACCACCTGTACTTTACCAACTGTACCACTTGTAGGATCATTTGCTAAGAAAAATGCCGATTCCTGCTCCACTCTTACCAACCTGGGAGCTCCGGCAAGTCAGGATTTTTAGTTTGGAAAAACTTTCCCCCAAACCTGACCAGCATTGGGAGATTCTGGGACACATCTATCCCACCAACATTTTGATTTATAAAAATCTATTACAGTTTTAACCTTCCCATCAACCATCTTCCCGAAAATATGTTTGACTTTTCCATTGAAAGTCTTCTCAACATCAAATTCTCCCTTATCAGTGAAGAATTGATTTGAGATCTCTACCTTTCCCACTTTCTTCATCAAATTTTCCTTTGACAATGGAGGAAAATCCTCATCGTTCACCTCTGGAACGGAATTCACAACCTTTTTCTCAACCAAAGACTCCTCTGATTTTATGGAATCAGATTCATTGTCAGAATTACCCTCAGATTTAACCACCCACTTTTGTTTACTCAAATCACCTCTTCTTTTGTAAAACCGTTTTGAATTTTCTCCTTCCTCAGAAGTAGAATTTTCAAACTTTTTAACATTTTTTACAGGTTGTTCTTTCTTATCAACACAAGTCTTTCTCAAAACAAAGTTAGAAGAAACTTCCTGTTTTTGGTAGTTGGTCTTGGGGCAATTCCAAGCTATGTGTCCAACTTCTTGGCATTTGAAACAGGTTCTTCTATCAACTCTTTGAGCAAACTTTCTCACATTCTTCTTTACTTCAGCAAGAAACTCTTGATTCGATTGTTTCCAGAACGGTTTCTTTTGTTCTTCTTCCGAACTTCCTCCTGAAACAAATTTTGTATTTGGTTTATAAATTTTTTTATTTTTATAATTTTATGATGAATTGAAGCCAAGACCTTTCTTTTTGAGATTACCATTATGCTTTGATTTCTTTCGATAACCTGAACCATAACCGTAACCCTTTTTCTTGTTCAATCTCTGTTGAACTCTTAAAGTGTATTTTTTAGATTTTTCAGCAAGATTTAAATCTTTTATTTCAGAAATATTAATTTCTGTCAATTTGAAAACCTGTTTGATCATTTCAGTTTTGACACTTCTTATTGGAAATTCCTCATCAGAATATAATTTGTCTGAATCATACAAAGTATAAGCCACTTTGATTGATCAGTCATTCAAATTAGATTTTGATAACAAGGATTCTTTATTGTAAACCCGTTTGACTGGTGAACTCGGACTCTTTTCTGATGAACTCGAACTTTCAGACTTAGACTCCGGTTTTGACTCCTCATCCATATCCAACACCTGATCGACAACTTTCTTTAATAACTCAGACTCATGATCAGTGTCAGACGTTGTGAATGTAACATCAATATTGTCTGGTAATTCATCAATGATTTCAGACTTTAACTTGATGTTGACTACCTTTTTTAGACGCTCCTCGTTAGGATTCCTTGGAGAATAAGTTTCATGGATTGGGGGTGGACATCTGTTATACTTGACACTTTGTTTCTTACCAGTATCAGTATCTTCAGATTTTTTCTCCATGAATGCTTCAAGACCTACAACATTAGGATAAACACGATCAATCAAATAATCACAAGTAGTATAACTCAACAGTAATCGTTTAATCCTTTCACTTTCGATCTTTTCAAGCTCCAACTCCTTCTTCAGATTAGCACAGTCTTCGATGTAATCATTTATGACGCTCTGCTTTGTCATTAATGTTGCGCTCATTTTTTCCATTGCTTTTTCAATTTCTGTATTTGTCTTTTTCAGACGATCAACTGTGTTGTTGAGCACATCATATGACTCTTTCACATACTTCACATCAGACAGTAAATCTTCTTTAATCTTCTCTAAATCAGCAATCTTCTTATCTTTCTCCTCACAAACTTTGCAAGATTCTGAACACTTCAAACATGGTTTTTCAACTTCAACCATTTTTTCAACTATCTTTTCAACCTCGACAATCTTTTCAACTTCAACGACTTTTTCTACCTCGACGAGTTTCTCTACTTCGACCAGTTTTTCAATTTCGACTATTTTTTCAACCTCAACAATCTTCTCCACTACTTTCTCCACTTCAACGATTTTCTCTATTACTTTCTCAGTTACTGGATCAACATTTGCTTCTCCAGCTTCTGTCTTTGTCTTTTCATCAGCTAGCCTTCTTGCTGCTTCCAGCTCTTTCTTCAATCTGGCAATCTTCTTCTGATTCAGCATCTCCATTTTATCTGCAAAAAACAAATTAAAACTAGTAGGATCAATGCCTTTTCTAGCTCTGTTGAGATGTTCTTCCTCATCATCGGTATCCACATCGCTTCCAAGATCTGGAAAATTTGGAATTCTTTTCTCACTAGTCTCATCTTCACCAAGAACTCTGGCAACAAGAGCTGAACCAGGTATGTACTTGTCCCAACTAAAACCCTCTGCAACTTTTTCATCATCTTGATGAATAAGTAAAGCTTTCTTCTTTCCATCTTCAATAACATGAGCATGTGCAGTTTGTGGTTGTTGAGCAATCTGATGGAAAATTGATTTCTGATAATAATTGTTCCTATCTTGATTCCCGGTTGCTTCTTTGCTTTTGCACTCTCTTTTAAAGTGTCCTTTTCCTTTGCAACGAAAACAGGTAACTTTCGATTTATCAAAACCCAACTGAGAAGTAGCCATTCCTCGAAATTCATCTCTACCAGTAATCTCTTGAAACTTTTCAGCTCTTCTCCAAGCACTCGCTAAGCACCATTTTATATCCATCAGCTCAAGTTCTTCAACATCAATTTGCTCGTAATCCTCTTTGGTAAGCATCGGATTCCCAATCTTCCCACCGATCAAACTTTCGTAAGATTCTAACATAGCAACCAGTGATGCCATGTGTTGCTTGGCAACTTCCGGAGATAGATTCTGACCATTTTGAATGTTTAAGGTAACATTGCACTGAAGATTTGTTGAGTTTTATCGTTGAGAACTTGATGTTGTGCTGTTTGGATCAAAACTTGAGAATGATGAAGAATATCCACCACTTTGAGTCACATTACTACTCTTTGTTCCAGACGAACATTCGGCACTAAAACCAGTTTGTATCTTTGGACTTGAACTAGGAGTAGCTTCAAACTTATTTCCACGGTAGTACAGACTGACATCTTGTTTGGCATTTTGGATTTGTCATTATAGCCGTTTTCTAGATATCCAACTCCTGCTCTTCAATCTTTTGAATGAATTGTGCCAGATTCATACTCTCAGACTTTCTTGTGTGTTTTAAAATCATCAAATAAGTTCCCCACTTTTGTTGTGGTAGTGCTTCAGCTAGTTTATCGACCCACTCATCATCTTCTTTCTCAATATTGAATCTTTTCATTTCCAAAACTAGATGACAATATCTATCAATGGTCTGCTTTGTTGTTTCATAGTTGAAAGCTGAAAACATATCAAACGATTTCTTCAATAACTCCTTTTTGTTTTTAATCATATCCGCGCTTCCTTTGAATTTCTGAATCAATGCTTCCCAAATTGACTTAGTTGTATTATCATGTTGAAGCAAAACAAATATATCTTCTGTAATTGCCTGTTGAAGAATACTGATCATCATTTTCTCACTTGTAAATTTTAGTTTGTCACCCTCTGAATAGTCACAAATAGCTTTTTCTATCCCACGTTCATTCTTTGGTTTCTCATACTCTTTCAACAATGAAGACCATGCATCAAATTTATAAGCTTGCACCCAATTCTCAAAACGATTTTGCCAATCTTTGAAGTCTTCAATATACATCAGTTTCGGCGGTTTCTGATGTGTACCCGTCTCATTCTCACTATACAACGTTTCGGTAGCAGTAACAGGAGCAACAGGTGTAGCAAATGCATTGTAGAATTCCTCATCCATGTCTTCGGAAAATTTGATATACTTTGGGAAACACCTGAAACAAACAAACAAAAACACAATCAGTTTAAAGACTTATCAATTAACAGAATAAGACTGGTACTCGAACTGGTAAATATTTTGTGCAGACTGAAGGTTGACACACTGTGCGAACTGCTATGACCCGGATCAAATTCAAACGACCCTTTCCAATGACCTTGCTAAACCACACAACCAGGAATGAGTTTGAATTCAAAACGTACTGAACCACCTCTTGTGAACTGGAATCAAATTCAAACTGTGTGACACAAAATTCACTTTCAAACTACCTTGACCCTTTCAAATGATTTCGCCAACTGAAATCAACCCGTGTGATTTGATTGAATGGGCCGAAAAAATAATTGATTCAACTGAGCCGCACAATAAGACTTCAACAATTAAAATTCAAACGATGTACTTGGGCCGCTTTATTTAATGGATTTATCAATTCAAAACAAATCTGGTCGACAACACTTATACCAAATCAATTCTATTGGACCAAAAAAAATCACATGCAAACTAATATGAGCTGACAACTTCAATGATGAAACAATCTCATTGGGCCGATACAATGTAGTGGGCTAACACTATGTCTGACTATTTTGAATCACAAGACACTATGATTGGACCGATTTTTGCAAGTGGACTGATAACATTTGACTATTGTTTGCACTAATTCAACTTTTTGGTTTTGAACATTGTTTACAAGGGTGGCCGACAATTTCAAGTTTCAACACAAACCTATTGGACCTCAACCTACTTATCACATGCAATACAAACACACAAAACAAATCTTGGGCCGATACAAAAGTTATTTTTTAATTCTGATTGGGCCGCATTATGAATTCACATGCACTTTTAATTTTTTTTTTTATGAACCGATAGTCTCTTTCACATGCAAAGACTGACAAAATTGATAAGTTCGGTATAGTGGGCAGACACCAATTTCCAATGGACTGACAAACTTGTATAATGTTTCACACACTCGATGCACCTTCAAACAGTTCACACTTCACAATGCACTTTCAAGCTCGTTCAAACGATGTTTTTCAAACGGAATGTCATTTTCAAACGGACAATGCCAGTTTCAAACGGGATCGGTCAATTTCAAACGGAATAGGCCAGTTTCAAACGAGAAAACCTATGACGTCATCATTTTTCAAACACTTTCAAATGAAATGATGAAAATGTCAAGTTTTAGATCAATTTTAACGCTGAAATTTTCCAGGATTTGTTAAAACATGATTGCGAGTATAATGTGAAATTTTGAGCCGATTTTAACCGTGAAAAATTTTAATTTTGTGAAAGAAGGTGTAGAAATCAGATTTTCAAGCTGAATATGGCAAGAACTCTTCCTCCTGAGCTCTGATACCACTTGTAGGATCAAATCGCGACTTGAATGAGTCGTTCAAAAGAGCTCTAGTCCGTTTCAGAGGCGGAAACTAGGAAATGGACTTGAAAACAGCTTGAAATACACTTTAAACCTCTTGTATTTTGAAATAACAATGTTTACAATCAAAGGATAAACCGGCAGCACCTCGGTATCACTTGGCAATTTTGTTACAAATGACATAAACAACACACCTATTTATAGTCCATACTCTCTCGTTTGAAAACAGTAAAAGAGGGGTCTATGTACTCACTTGAGATTGCTTAGTTGTCCTTGAGCAACAACCAAACAATGCTAGAGATCACGGATATCAAACGGCACCTAATATAGGTAACAATGTTAATAAACCGGACCTAAATCAGAGGATTGGATAGAATGAGGGCTCGTAAACCAAATGAGTATGGAAACTCATGTAGTATGGTTTAACAAAGCCTACATACTAAATGAAACCTAACCTAAGTGCTTACGACCCGTTTAGGTAGCTTATGCTACTTTAACGCGTCGTTCGCGTGAAACGCGTTCGGACCGCTTAACTAGTCCTATGATAAGTAATATATGCCTTAACATGTCTAATATTGTTTCCAAATCAGTTTAGATGTCAAAAGTTACGTTACATATGTTCAAAATGAATTTTGGCGTCAAAGGGGTATTTTGGTAATTTCCCTAAGGCATATAAACTACCTATCATACAACTAACTAAACGTCATGACCATAAGGTATAACCTCGGAAGGTTATTCCCTATATACTATGGTCACCTAATGTGTTTGGTCGGATCCTAATGATCGAACAAACGGGTCGGGTTCGAAAGTATAAGCGATTGCTTAGATCGCTTACCTTACGACCCTATATAAGTACTAAACTAAAAGTGACGAGCTAAGCATGTTAAAACATGCTTAACTAAGTTTAGAAAATAGGTTTGGTATCAAAACAAACGGTTTTGATACCTAAGAGTAGTTTGGTTACAAAACACGCTAGAATGCGCATTTTGGCCGAAACTACGGCTCGTCACTGAGCCTAGATAACGTGGTAATCAGTAGGTATAGTCACTAGGGACTATAACCATCGTGATTACACTCACCTTATGAAGTTCAAACGAACATCGCATTGACCATAAACTGGTCAATGCAGAAAGTCAAACAAAGTTTGACTTTAACGCTAAAATAATAAAAGAACGAAGGAACACTTACAAAGGGTCCCCGAAAGCTAATCTTGATCTAAGTAGCTCAGGTATGAAACAATGGTTTCAACTTAGAGCTTCTCAAATCAGATTCTTGTGGGTTTTTGAGGTTGGGATGGATGGGTATTAATAGAATTCTTCGAACCGTTAAGATCGTTTCTTGAATTACGTGATCGAATCTCATCCGTACAAGTGTTGGAATGTTATGGTAGCTCATTTTGCCCCCACCACAAGAGTTTTACATGTGGCATTGGCCTTTGGGGTGTTTGAAAGGCTGTTAACAGGCTGTTTAAAACATTGAATCTGGTCTGGGAGACTGACGCGGGCCGCGTAAGGTATCACCTTGGGTTTACGCGGGCCGCCTGGCCTGTCTGATCAGCAAACAACTTTCAGAAATGACAGTTTTGGTCCCTGTTGTGTTTTAAGGCCATTCCTGACACTTCTAAGGCCCGTAAAGCCAACTTTAAGGCCCTAAAATGATGCCTAAACATTGTGGACATGAAACATGCTCAAAAATATGTCGGATGTTGGTTCGTTTGGTCGTACGATCGCGATGTTTGCTTAATTACGACGGAATGCACATAAGCGTGAAAAACGATCCAAATGACGCGACGAATGGATTTTTCTTATGCCAAACACTAAAATAAAATGTTTTAGTGCTTACATAAATTTTTGTATGTCCGGATGTAGTCAGAACGTAAGTTATGCGCGAAAATGCAAACTTGTGCACTTTTTGACGCTTTTAGGCCCTGAATGGCCAAAAAGTTTATTTTAGCACACCGAACCCCTCAAAGCCTATTTCTAAGCTATGTAAAGGATACTTATGGTATGTTTAACTTATGGCCATGTTCCAGAATGTCTGTTACAGTTCAAATTGGCAAACTTTCGCAGTTTGTCAACTTTAGTCCCTGTAAGCGATTTAACTTGATTTTGCCATACCAAAGCCTTCAAAACTTATTTCTAAGTTATGTAAAGGTTATTTAAGGTATGTTAAGCCTATTTCACTATTACGGAGTGTGTGTGGCATTAAACTGGTTATATTTACGCATCAGTGAGCGTATAACCTTCCAGAAAGCGATTTAGAGCTTGAAATCGAACAAGAATTGATATGTGCAAAAGATACACATATTTATACAGATCCCAAGTATGAAATACAATATTTTATTGGCTCGGCATTTGTTTGATGGTCGCAGTGACCCTGGTGTCACAGTCTCCCCTACTTTAGGAAATTCCGTCCCGAAATTTATTCGTAGGAGTCTATTTGTGACTTTGTGTCCAATAACCACCAGAGATATGTAAGGCATAATCCTGTCATTTCCTTAACGGACATTCTTCAGAATGAAAATGAACTTACGGATTCATTTTCCTCTACGAGTATTCTTCAGAAGCGGAAATGAAGGAATAAACAAACGGGGATTCATTTCCTCAACGGACAATCTTCAGAAACGTAAAATGAACTTACGGAGTCATTTTCAATGGGTGCTTCATCAGAAATGGAAATGAAAAGGAGAAGCAAACGGATATTCATTTCCTCAACGGACAATCTTCAGAAACGAAAAATGAACTTACGGGGTCATTTTCAACGGGTGCTTCATCAGAAATGGAAATGAAAAGGAGAAACAAACGGATATTCATTTCCTCAACGGACAATCTTCAGAAACAAAAAATGAACTGACGGAGTCATTTTCAACGGGTGCTTCATCAGAAATGGAAATGAAAAGGAGAAACAAACGGATATTCATTTCCTCAACGGACAATCTTCAGAAACGAAAAATGAACTGACGGAGTCATTTTCAACGGGTGCTTCCTCAGAAACGGAAATGAATAGAGTTAACTCTAGGCACATGACAAAACTTGTTGTGGTTTATGTGCACTAAATTCCATAATTATGTATGAATCCATAATTACGTAATTCCTTGCACAGTCCTTACAGTTTGTTTTGTAATGTTTAGGGGAGGAAAATCAAACCTGTGATGAGGGTGACTAGACTACCATAGGGCCCTTTTAATTAGTTCGATAGATGATCTTATTAATTAGGCCACCAAGGAGTCCTTTCAGCTATATCATCACATGATGTTCCTAACCAGATTTTTGGATCAATTTGTTTAACTAGACCACTCAAGGGGTCTAATTATGGAGTAGTACTTTATAACCCAAGGGACTTAACTACAACGTAGAAGTCCATTAAGGATTTTAGATAGTACCTTTGGGTATCCTACTATGAATCCCTTATACGAATGATATGGAAGATTTTACGAGGATTTGGATAACAAAAACTTGGATTACACCAAAAACATAAAAAAGGAACACATAAGCACATAATCACATAGTTGTTTAACTTGGTTATTAATTTGTTATCGATTGAGAATGGATATGGAAACCAGTCGATGGGCTACAATGTCCTCTGGGATCTATCTGATAAGATAGGAAGATCTACCAAAAAATCGATTTTGTTTTCAAAGAAACGTAATATTCGAATTAAGGAACACATCAATTTTAGGATTTACGGAAATACCCCTAGGTACCCTATTAAGGATTTACAGTGGTACTTTGGGTATTCGTCCAGTGTTGTAACTTGCGCCTTGTACTTCGTTTCCTTAGAAGAAATGGGTACTTAGGAATTTCGTGGAAAACGCAAGAGATCATAAGATGGAAAAATTTTGGGGGTAGTTTGCTTTACAAGGAATACGATTCCTTGCTTGTCGGTATTGTAGGGGATATGTTCTTTATACATACAACCACATAAATACATTGCAATGTAAATAAAAGATTTATTTATAAACAATGATATCAACTGTTTCATGGACCTTGACAACAAAAGAAAATAATACATAAGACGTGATTATTTCTAAACGATGCTGTCTTCTGGTCAGTCAGATGCTCATCCCTGTGCTGGATTTGCATTAGCAAGCTTTGGGCAATTTCTTCGGAAATGACCCATCTCGCCATAGTTGAAACAAGAACCTGGTAGAAAACGACCTTGAGCGGGATTATTGCCAGCTTGGTTTGGTGCAACTGCAGCTGGGCAAACTCTTGCTGTATGGCCTATAAGTCCACAAGTTTGGCATTTGCGGCACTTTACATTGGCATGATGATGTAGGCTACATTGGTTGCACAAGGGTGCAGTTCCATTGTATGGATTCCTAGCAGGGGGTTGAGCTGGTTGGTTGGGGACGGCTTGATCATTGTGAGTAACCATGGTGAAGTTCTGAGAAGCCTTTCGCTTCTTTGACTTCTTAGGGGATCCAGTCTGTTCATCCATGGTCTTTGATTCCTCGATTGGGTTCGATTCCTCGACCGGTTTCTTGTCACCTTTTCGGAAAAGTTTACCTTTCCTTATCTTTGATTCAGTCAAAGTTGCAGATAGCACAATGGCCTGTCTAACTGTAGTAGGGTTGCTACCAGTCACAATGTCTTGTATTGAGTCAGGGAGGCCATCAATGTACTTTTCGATTGCCTTATCCAAAGGCGTGACCATGTTTGGGCATAACAGACTTAACTCCTCATAACGGTCCGTGTAGGCTAGATGCTCACCGCTATCTTGCGTAAGATCGTCAAATTCCCTTTCCAAGGCCCTGATCTCGTGACGAGGACAGAATTACTTCATCATTAGAGCTCGAAGCTCTACCCACGTTTGAGCCAGTGCCACATCGGCACCCCTATCTCTCATCACACCATTCCACCATGTCAAAGCTCGTTTCTCAAAGACGCTAGATGCGAATTCTACCTTTCGCTCATTTGGGCATTGAACATGCCTGAAGGTGCTCTCTAGACTCTCGAACCATTGCAGAAGTGCAGTCGCTCCTTGAGATCCAGAAAACTTTGATGGCTTAGCCGAGTTGAACGTCTTAAAGTTACAGGGGGCATTATTGTTGTTGAGAGCTTGGTGACATTGAGCAACGATGTTCGGGATTGCAGCAGTCATTTGCTGTGTAATGACAGCTACCAGCTCTTCAATAGACACCGGATTTTCGCGTCGTGGAGGCATTCTAAAAAAAAGGGAAAATAAGAGAGAAAACAAATGAAATGGCATTGGGTAAGAATAGGATGTTACAATTTCCGACCAAAATCATGGGTGATGGTCATTTGTTTGAACCACGAAGCAAACAAACAACACAAAGGCTGAGTCAAAGCAAATAGATCCTCATAATGTATCGCGAAGACATGCTCTCCTATAAGTGGACACTCACCCCAAGAGTTCCCAGGTAAGAGTGGTTGGTCCGATTATGTGGATTTGTACGAACACTCTAGCCTTAGACAGAAAACCCAGGGTACAGGCATTCACTCTTCCAGTTTGCACGTGTTCACACTATTTAGGACCCAAAACTTTGACGAGATTTTGAAAACTCAAAGGGGTTCAAAACCTTATAATAGAGGGTTCAAAACCTTACAATAGAGGGTTCAAAACCTAGTAATCAATCATCCTAGAACAGATGATTAGTTTTTCAAAGCGGTTTTGAAATTTATGTTCTTGTTGTGGTCGTCGCCTAAGGATAGGTGACGGTATTGTTTTATGACTAAACGCAAGTAAACTCGCGTTAGGGTCCTAGGAAGGTTATAGACTAGGTCAAAGTATTACTAATAACCTAATTCCCTATAACCATTGGCTCTGATACCATCTTTTCTGTCACACCCCGACCACGTAAAACAACAAAACGTGGCGGAAACGTCGGGGAGTGTTGTAACAGAACTAATTGTTTCAAATCCATGGCAATTGAAGTTTCGTTTTATTAATCAAACATGAAAGTTTACATTGTTTTAAAAAAGAACCAAAGAGTACATAACATAAATTAACTAGTTCTTGTCTCGTTTTAAGTCACTAAGGCACAGGTCCGCCTAAGTATGTCTTGATAAGTCCTATGCATCATCTCCTGAAAACACATGTGAAAATAGGTACATCAGCATAAAAATGCCTGTGAGATACATAGGTTTTGTGAAAACAGAATTCATGACTTATGTTTGAGAAAATGTTTAGTCATGAACCTTGTAATTTGCTTTGTCTTGTAAATCATTTGAAAAACGATAAGATCAGATGATATATATAAATAAGAGAATAATGTATGGTTAAATGAATAACCATGTAAAATGATTTTGTATAAGATAAGTTGTTTGTAAATCAATGTCTTGTGAAAAGTATGTTATTTGTATAAAATGTTATATGTCTCAAATTGAAATGATTCAAATAACGCTACAATATGTGATACCATACAAACACTTATATATAGGAAGTACCAGCGGCATATCCACCGTGCTTGTATCATATTACATACGCCTCGTTACTTAAATCACTTACTCAAACCAAACCATCAAGATGAAATGTTTATCAATTGTAGAAATGTTTATGTATAGTCAAATGTCTATTGTCAAATGTAAATCATGTCAACAGATACAACTGGTTCACACGGTTCAATAGTTACAAACGGTTCATATAATCAAAGGGTTACGACGGTTCACATAGTCAAATGGTTACAACGGTTCAAAATGTAGTATAATGTGTTCATATGCTGGATAAGCATATGCAACAGAAATGCAATGTAAAACAATGTACTATGTATGCGCGTAATGGACATACATAGCATAAGTGTAATGTAAAACAATGTACTAAGTATGCACACAATGGGCGTACATAGCATGAAATGTATTGTAAAGTGATGTACTAAGTATGTAATCAAATGAACATACATAGCGTGAAATGTAATGTAAAACAATGTACTAAGTATGCACACAATGGACATACATAGCATAAAATGTAATGTAAAACGATGTACTAAATATGCACACAATGGACATACATAGCATAAAATGTAATGTAAAACGATGTACTAAGTATGCACACAATGGATATATATAGCATAAACACAATGAAATCATGTACTATAAGTGTACTATTGAACATAACAAGCATATGATATGAAAACATGGAAAGCATGAAAGTAACAAGTAGGCACATGTGTTCCACCCCAAAATGTTTGGAAAACAGTAAAAGAGGGGTCTATGTACTCACTTGAGATTGCTTAGTAGTCCTTGAGCAACAACCAAACAATGCTAGAGATCACGGATATCAAACGACACCTAATATAGGTAACTATGTTAATAAACCAGACCTAAATCGGAGGATTGGATAGAATGAGGGCTCGTAAACCAAATGAGTATGGAAACTCATGTAGTATGGTTTAACAAAGCCTACATACTAAATGAAACCTAACCTAAGTGCTTTCGACCCATTACGACCCGTTTAGGTAACTTATGCTACTTTAACGCGTCGTTCGCGTGAAACGCGTTCGGACCGCTTAACTAGTCCTATGATAAGTAATATATGCCTTAAAATGTCTAATATTGTTGCCAAATCAGTTTAGATGTCAAAAGTTAAGTTACATATGTTCAAAATGAATTTTGGCGTCAAAGGGGTATTTTGGTAATTTACCTAAGGCATATAAACTACCTATCATACAACTAACTAAACGTCATGACCATAAGGTATAACCTCGGAAGGTTATTCCCTATATACTATGGTCACCTAATGTGTTTGGTCGGATCCTAATGATTTTTAAGCGAACTAAGAAGGTTATAAATAGGCTTGTTGTGTTTTCATTTGTAACAGAATTTGAAATCGATACCGAGGTTCTGCCTATATTTCTTGTGACTGTAATCATTGTTATTTCAATATACAAGAAGATTAAAGTGATATTCAAGCTGTTTCGAGTCTATACGTATGTTTCCGCCTTTCGTATAGTCTAAGAACTCTTCCGAACGACTCATTCAGGTCGCGATTCGATCCTACAAGTGGTATCAGAGCTCAGGAGGAAGAGATCTTGCCAAAACAGCTTGTTTTCATCACTTTTTTCTGATTTCTACACTTTCTTTTTCAAAATTAAATTTTTTTCACGGTTAAAATCGGTTCAAACTTTCACATTATACTCGCTATCATGTGTTAACAAATCCTGGAAAATTTCATCATTAAAATCAATCTAAAATTGGACATTTTCGTTATCCCGCTTGAAATTACATTCGAAATGCTGATGTCATCGTGTGTCCGCTTGAGTTTTCACTCTGAGTCCGCTTGAAAATCTCATATTCTGCTTGGAAAGTTCGCTTGAAACTATTTCGTGGTATTCCGCTTGAATTGTATTTCAAGGGAAAAAGTTTAGTTAGCGTGAAAGGTGCATCGAGTTGTGTGAAACATTAAACGAGGATGTCAGGTCATTGGTATTTCATGTGATTTGTGTCAGGTTGTATCGGTTGATCAGACTTTACATGTACTTTCATCGTTCCTAGAGTTAAAGTTCACGGTCAAATTCATGTGATATTATCATTTCGGGTCTCGTAAATTGAAGTTCAGGTTGCCTGGTTTGATAAAATTTGTCGGGAATTTAATAAGTGCATGTGAAGAATCAAATTGAGTTGAACAATATTGTTTGTTGGTCATTACAAGCTACATATCACTAATCCATGTGATCATACTGCTCAAAAATATATTTGGCCCAATCAATATTCAGACATATACAAATCGGTCCAATAAGATTTGTAAGAAATTGAAGCTTGTCGGTTAAGTGGATTTTGAGGTCCAATTGGAAATAAGTTGATAGTTAAAATTGTCGGCTCATTAATCAATAAATATAGTAATCGATCCACTCAGAATTTTGGCCCAATCATATTTTATCATCATTAAAGTTGTCGGCCATCAATTTGTGTGAAACAGGTTGTACGTTTTTTAAAAGGAAATTGTCTACCACTTTTAATTGAGGTCCAATTAGAGTAAATCGGTTTTCAGCCCAAGTCAAAATGTCAGTATTACGTCTCATTTGGCCCAAGATTTGCATGTGATTAGATAATTGTGTTGGTCAAATATAATAGTGTTGTGGGAGTCAAAGTTCTTGGCCCAATCATATCGGGTTGCATGTATTGATCGGCCCAATCACTTGAATCAAGTGGATAATTGTTTTGATCTAAAAGTCTTGGTTCAATCTACAACCAGTTTACATGTGGATTTGAAACCCGAACAACATTGGAACGAATCTGCAAATATTCGACACGAGTCTTAGATTGATTTCACAAACACACTGTTACGTATTAGGTCCGTTTAAACTGATCGTTTGTTTGTTTGTTTGTTTGCAGGTGATCTGCCGGTGTTTTTACGAGGTGATCCAGCTCGTTGGAGAACAGTATTTTTAAAACAAGAAAGTTTGTGTTTGTGAAGCTTTGACTTTGAAACATGGAAAAGGAGTTGTTGAAGAAGTCATTTGACATGTTTGTAGCTTTTGACCATGAAACAACAAAGATGACCATTGATAGATATTGTCATTTAGTCGTGGAAATGGGAAGATTGAACATTAAGAAAGATGATGATGAATGGGTTGATAAACTTACTGATGCATTACCACAGCAAAAATGGGGAACTTATCTGTTGATTGTAAAACATATGAGAAAAACTGAAAATATGAATCTGGCACAGTTTATTCAGAAAATTGAGGAACATGAGTTGGAAGCAAAATTAGAAACTGAGAAAGCAGAAGTTGAAGAAAGTTCAACAAAGGAAACTGAGGGACAGAAAGCTGAAATAGAATCTGAAGAACCATTGGTTGAAAAGATTGTAGAGAAAATTTTTGAAGTAGAAAAGATCGTAGAAGTTGAAAAATTTGTTGAAGTTGAGAAACTCGTTGAAGTTGAAAAGATTGTCGAGGTTGAAAGGATAGTTGAAAAACCATGTTTGAAGTGTTCAGAATGTTGCAAAGTTTGTGAGGAGAAAGATAAGAAGATTGCTGATTTGGAAAAGATAAAAGAAGATTTACTGTCTGATGTGAAGTATGTGAAGGAGTTATATGATGTGCTCAACAAAACAGTTGATAGTCTGAAAAGAACGAAATCAGAAATCGAAAATGCAATGGAAAAAATGAGTGCAACATTAATGACAAAGCAGAGCGTCATCAATGAGTACATCGAAGATTGTGCTAAATTGAAGAAAGAAGTGGAACTTGAGAAGATTGAGAGTGAAAGGATTAAACGATTACAGTTGAGTTACACTACTTGTGATTATTTGATTGATCGTGTTTATCCTACTGTTGCAGGTCTTGAAGCATTCATGGAGAAAAAATCTGAAGATACTGATACTGGTAAGAAACAAAGTGTCAAGTATAACAGATGCCCGCCCCCAATCCACGAAACTTATTCTCCAAGGAATCCTAACGAGGAGCGTCTAAAAAAGGCAGTCAACATCAAATTAAAGTCTGAAATCATTGATGAATTACCAGACAATATTGATGTTACATTCACAGCGTCTGACACTGATCATGAGTCTGAGTTATTAAAGAAAGTGATCGATCAGGTGTTAGATACGGATGAAGAGTCAAAGTCGGAATCTAAGTCTGAAAGTTCGAGTTCGTCAGAAAAGAGTCCGAGTTCACCGATTAAAAGGGTTTACAATAAAGAATTCCTGTTATCAAAATCTAATTTGAATGACGGATCAATCAAAATAGCATATACTTTGAAGGATTCAGACAAATTATATTCTGATGAGGAATTTCCAATAAGAAGTGTTAAAACTGAAATGATCAAACAGGTTTTCAAATTAACATAAATTAATATTTCTGAAATAAAAGATTTAAATCTTGATGAAAAACCTAAAAAATACACTTCAAGAGTTCAACAGAGATTGAACAAGAAAAAGGGTTACAGTTATGGTTCTGGTTATCGAAAGAAATCAAACCACAATGGTAATTTCAAAAAGCAAGGTCTTGGTTTTATTTCTTCAGAAAATTATAAAAATGAGAAAAATTGTAAACCAAAAACAAAATTTGTTGTAGGAGGAAGCTCAGAGGATGAACAGAAGAAACCTTTCTGGAAACATTCAAACCAGGAGTTTCTTGCTGAAGTGAAGAAGAATGTGAGAATGTTTTCTCAAAGAGTTGACAGAAGAACTTGCTTTAAATGCCAAAAAGTTGGACATATTGCTTGCAACTGCCAAGAGTCCACTTATTCAAAACAGGAAGTTTCGTCGAACTCTGATATGAGAAGGAAATGTGTTGATAAATCGACTTTGGAAGTTAGTGAAACTTCAAAACGGTTTTACAAAAGAAGTGTCGATTTAAACAAACAAAAATGGGTTGTTAAAAGTTCTCAGAGTAGTTCTGACAATGAATCTGATTCCATAAAATCAGAGGAGTCATTTGTTGAGAAAAAGGTTGAGAATTCCGTTCCAAAGGTGAACGGTGAACATTTTCCCAAGTTGACAAAAGAAAATTTGAAGTTGAAAGTGGGTAAAACCGAGATTTCAGGTTAATTCTTTGCTGGTAACAAAGAATTTGATATTGAAAAGGCGTTTAATGGCAAAGTAAAACATATTTTCGGGAAGATGGTTGATGGGAAGGTTAAAACTGCAAAAGATTTTTATAAATCAAAATGTTGGTGGGATAGATGTGTCCCAGAATTTCCCAAGGCTGGTCAGGCTTGGGGGAAAGTTTTTATAAATCAAAATGTTGGTGGGATATTGTTATATTTTGATTTACAAATGGGATGGTTGGTGAGTGAACCTGCAAGTGGTTGAAGAAGGTTTTCATCTTCAAATGGTTAATCAAGGTCATTAAGTTGAACTTGATTGGACCATACTTACAAGTGGTATTTTGAAGAACAAAATGATGAGTTTATCCCCTAACCTACAAGTGGTTTGAAAATCAACAAAACTAATTTTCCGGAAAAACCATTTGATTAAAACAAACTTAAGTGTTTTGAAATCACAATGGGAAAATAGTTTGTTGTGAGGGGGAGTTCTGATTGTTGATGCCAAGTGGATGGCGATCTAAAGTGATTTGATATCAGTTGTCACGTTATTGTAGAGTTTGTTTTCAAATTTCCTAAAATGTGTTTGCATTTTAGGGGGAGTAAAAATTTCAGAAAATCCAAAAACATTAGAAATATGAAAAAGTCAAAAACATGATAAAATCAAAAATGAGTTTTGTTGTATAAAAGAGGAAATGATAGTACATCAGTGGACGATCACGGCATGCTAAAGAAATGGAAAGTTAAAATGTGATAAACGGTCTCACTGATGATATGCCAGTAGGTTTTTGCACATTTAGTAGATTGTGACGAGATATAAACCTAAATTAAAACTTGCTTAATTCGTGGGTAACATCTCTCGGATATATGGGTAACCCCCGAAATCTTGTTTGAAGGACCCCCTCTTTCTGAGATACTAGGTCTTTATGCTTAGTGATATCTGGGGTATTATCCCGGGACTTCTGATAATGCGGAAGCAATGGCCTAGTCCCCGGAGAATACTTTACGCTTGCTTGAAAAATAGCGCCGCCCTCAGCATAAATGATGAGACAATAAAATTGCTAATCAATGCTGTTGTAAAAAAGATCCTCTAAAGGGGACCCACCTAAAGTCGAGCCATCATCTCTCTGCTGAACGGAAGTTCTGACCTGAGCTCTCACGGTTTCGCAATTTAACCCCTTACAGATATCATCTAGGTATACTCACCTGTAAGACTGAATATTGGGATCTGGATACGGGAGTATATTCTGAGGTGGGACACGCGAATAAGTTTAAGTGCTTAAGACATTAACCTCGTATCTCGAAACAGTTGAACTTCGTGTGAAAATTTAAGTGGACCAGTATGCTGACAATCTAAGTGAATCGTTTAGAACTTAAAATGTTTAAAGCTTAACGGTGTTGGTGATTTGTCTCAAAAACTGATATGATCCTCTTACGCAAACTCACAAAAATAGTGTCTGTAAATATTTCTTTACTGCATTTCATTTCTGTTATATCAAAAATGCAAAAAGATTTTCGGTGTGTTTTAGCATAAATTTTGTAAAATTCAAAAAGATTTTAGACAACTGATATTGAAGAGCTGATTTTCAAAATTCCAAGTGCTAAACATGACGAACAGGTTTGGAAAATTTGTTTGAAGATGTGTGAAATGAAAATGATATATATTCAAGTGGTTCATCATAAATTGACATGATAAATCATTTTGTTTGATACTTAAAAATGATGTATTCAGGGTTGTGTCTTCAAGTGATTAGCAATGTTTCTAAATTTGTTATATCTTATCTTTTATGAAACTTATGTTTTGGGTAGAGAATATGCAGGTGAGTCAGGTTACGATACCTGAACCTGTGAAAGCCAGACTTGTTGGTGCATGAAATGTCTGTTGACTACGTTTTCATTAAGTCATAGGTCAAGATAAGTCAAGATAGGAGCTTGAAAGTCAAAATTAGGTTTATTATAGAGGTTTCGCTCATGTGAACATTTAGTCAAGGGGTTTCGCTTATTTAGACATTAGGGTTTCGCTCATGTGGTTACTAGGAGGTTTCGCTTATAAGTGCACATGGGGTTTCGCTTATATGGACTGCCATATAAGCGAAATCAGCTGGACTATATATACCTGATGTGTGTTTTCATTTGTAACCTTTGGAGCGAAACCTGTCCATGCTTGTTGTAACGAAACTCTGTCAAAATCAATTCAGAAAGCATCAATATAGAAGGAATTGAAGAAGAAAAGTTGTTGTTACTTTGTGTACATTGATTCCGCCTTTATACGCGAAGATGAACGTTCTCTACTGACTATTTAGGATCTAAACCGGTCCAACAAGACTACGATCCCAGTACAAGTTGAGGCGGAGTCTGTTAGAGAAAGAGAGTCTGAAGATGCAAGAGCTAGGAGTTTGATCCTGAAAGATTAGTTGAAGAAAGTTAGAGTGAAGGAAGCCCAAAGACTGATAAAGACTGAAGATTGAGAAGACTCGACACTTAAGACTCGTCAACATCTGAGGGGGAGTCTGTTGATGCATACATCTGTCGACTTCGTCTTATATCGAGTCTTGAGTTTGTTGCGGATTTGATCAAGCATGATGTCATCATATTCAATGATGACATCATAAAGATGACATCATCATAGGCAACAGTACACGAAATTACATGCATACATGAAACAGTTTCTAATTTAGTTTGAATTGACTTTTGGTGTTTTCGCTTGAATGGCAAAATTGTAGATTCACTTGAAAGTCATGATGTAGGTTCGCTTGAACTAGTCTTGATATATTTCAAGCGAACTAAGAAGGTTATAAATAGGCTTGTTGTGTTTTCATTTGTAACAGAATTTGAAATTGATACCGAGGTGTTGCCGGTATTTTTTGTGACTGTAATCGTTGTTATTTCAATATACAAGAAGATTAAAGTGATATTCAAGCTGTTTCGAGTCTATACATCTGTTTCCGCCTTTCATATAGTCTAAGAACTCTTCCGAGCGACTCATTCAGGTCGCGATTCGATCCTACAGAGTGGCACTTTTATGTCTTTTTCGGAGGTGGTGGTCATGCACCAGGTTTTGGGTTTAGAGGCTTTAACCATGCCTTTGATTTTTGGTGCTAATCCACCAATAAATTGCGCAATGCGCTTAGATTCAGGAGTGATCAAACACGGAACCAATCTGGATAATAAGTTGTAGTCGGACACATATTTCCGACAGTCCATGTTATGCATGGTGAGAATCAAGAAATCAGACTCCACCTTCTCCACCTCATGTGGAGGTTAGTATGTTTCTTTAATCCAGTCCAAAAACTTGGACCATTTCATATTATAAAGGGACACTTTCCCTGTCAATTGAATCATGGCCTTCCACCATGTTAGAGCATTGCCCTTGAATGATTGAGATACATACATAACAATATCCTTATCAGCACAGCCGCTAATAGATCATTGCTCAGTGCAATATATATGAATATAATAAATGGTCATCAAATTTGATGACCTGATAATGATATTAGCCGTGATCTCATTGGACCATAAGGGCTATAAGGTTTGGATATATACCCTTCACCTTTTCGGCCAGTGTACACATTGTCACAACTGCCTAAATATGATTTAACATTACATTGAATGTTAAATAAGTTTAAATATTAGTCGCAGTCTCATTGGACCATAAAGACTATAAGGCTTGGCCATATGTCCTCCACCTATTTCGGCCAGTGTGCTTCCACATTGTCACACACCTTATTATAATTTTAACATTACATTGAATGTTAAATGAAAATGATCAATGAATTTATGTCTCAATAATTTGATAACATTATGAGTCGCGATCTCGTTCGATCATGTGGCTATAGGGTTTGGACATATGTCCTCCACCCTTTTTGGACAGTGTGCCATATGGTCACATCTTCCATTGTCTCATTCGATAATAAAATATTGCTCATAGGCAAATCATTTTAACATTACATTGAATGTTAAAATAGAATGAACATTGAATTTGATGATATTAATATTATTAGCCATGATCTCAAATAGACACTAAACTTTTCTATTCAACAAATTCTTGACCACTCGAATTTTTTTTGTCATATAATGCAGATCTTACATGTGAGCTTGACAAATTCTAAAATTTCAACAGCGGCTCTCTCTATATGATTTCAGATCTCAGATCCCCAACTTCACTAGGATCTCAGATCCACAGCCGGGTTTCACTACCTCAAACCAACTTCACTGAATCCATGTGAAGATGGGTGATTTAACGGTGTGAAGGTGGGTGGTGTCCAGGTTTTGCTACCTCCGGTCGGTGTCCTCTTCTACGTCTTTAAGTTTTGCGTCAATAAGTGGTTTTGATTTGAAAATTATGTGTTAATCATACTAGGGGTTAGGGTTTCAGGCTTTTGGGTGTTGCAGTTAGGGATGTGGATAGGTCGGTTTTGACCAAAAGCCATAACCATAACCGCGATGTCGGTTATTGGATAACCATAACCATAACCGATCGGTTATGGTGGTTATGGTTATTCGGTTTCGATGGTTATAGCGGGTCGGTTATGGGCGGTTAACCGTGTATTTAGCTTAACTAAAAATAGCTTAATTTTTTAACATGGAATAAATTGTTATTGCATCTATCTCTATTATTAAAGAAAAATAACTTTGACTATTTGACTATGATGTGGCATTGCTTTTGATGCAGAGAATTAAGATTTGAGCGGAAAATCCTTTTCCTCATTCCTCCACCATTTTGTTAAATTCTTTAATATGGAAAGCCCAATCAATTCTTAATCAGTTGAAATCTTCTCCAAAATTATGAATACGTTTCCATTATTATGGCTTATAAATTGTTTATATTACTAAAAGAATTCAAATGCCAATTGGTTTCACCTATTTCGTCTTCTCTTCATCAGTCTTCAAATCTGAATCATCCGTTAGTCTGTTCTTCGGCTGCCTTACTGCTGCTCCGATGATCTCCAATCTCTTCCAGGTATGCAAATCTTCAATCGTATTGCGGTTTTCTGACAGTTAGGGTTCATGTCACGTTTCGTTGATTGTAGTTTTGAATATGAACGATTGTGTACACCTTTTGTGTTTAAAAAGTGAAATCTGAATTTGATTTTGAGTTAACGATTGTCAACCCTAGGTATCTTCATCTCCAATTGCGATTGTAAGTTACCAATACTCTTAACAGTTTTGATTTTCAGTTTTAAGGATTATAGATATCTTCATCTTAACAGAGTGGCGATCTAGGGTTTTGTTTGGTAGTCTATCGACCATGTTTTTTTAATCACTTTTCCAATTCTGTTATTTTGTTGCAGGTGTTTTGTTTAACAAACAACCGGAGGTGGTAGAGGGAGGATGGGATAAAGGAGACGGAGAAGTTGCCGGCGGGATACTGGAATAACAGAATTGGTGAAAGGGTTGTGTATCAACTAAAATCAGACCTGAAACCGTAAAACAATGGTATAGTTGTTTACATGTGTGATTTGGTGTACATTGTGACGACCCGTGATTTACGGCACCTAATTACGTGATTAACAAGTAATTAACGCGATAATAAATAGTGTTTACAGCACAACTTAACTTAATTAGGCCTTTGGAGTGCCTAGGAACTTCTATTCGATTATGCAGTGCGCGAACGGTGGTTTACAGAGAAACCTGTGAAACGTTAAACAGCAACGGATTGAAACCAAACAGAATACTGACAACGCCGACAAATATTAAATTTTTACGATATGTTTTAGCTTCGTAATTAAAATTTTAGTGACTACAGTCGGAACCGGATCGAAAAACGGATTAAAGACGGCAACGATAAAATTTTTCGTGATTATTACCGCGATCGACGAACGGGCGTGCAAACAACGACTACCGACCGTATTTTTTGTATTTTAATTTTGACATTAAAACGGAGTTCAGGATTTGACAACGGGTCTCGTAGGAATTGCGGGCCACTTACACATGGGATTGAGCTTGTGGGCCCCGGGCCCAAGCCCAAGACACACAAGCCTAAACCTACACATAATATAATAGATCTTTACCTTACAAGATCTTATAAAATCATGTGAAAATCTCTACAAGATCTAAGCAAAAGATCTACACAATTAATAGAGATCTTCTTCCAGTGGAAATAGCATTTGACCTGAAGGTATTATAAATACACAAAAGAACATTAATCCTCAAATCTCTATTTAAAGGGACCCCTCATTTGTCTGTATACCCACACAACAAACCCACAAATTACTCTCACTCTCTCTTCTCGAATACATGTACAGACACACACAAAAAAAAAATCCAATTACCCTCTGTCTCTATTACATAAACAAACCTAGAGAATTCATATTCTCAAAACACTTGCATAGCCAAACACCTTATCGGTCCCCTTTTCTTCTCCGTTTCTCCGGTCATCGAAGATCGGCCGGTGACCCGACGTCACACAGCCCCCCTCTCTTCCGAGCAACAGGACCGACCACCACCACCACAGTCCGGTGGTGGTGCGACGGCGGAGACAAACAGGAGAGAGAGAGAAGCGCGGAGAGAGAGAGGAGGCGGAGAGAAAGAGACCGAAAGAGAAGGAGAGAGCGGAGCCACGGACCGGCGGTCAGAGCCTCGATCCAGCAGACTTGGTCTTCATCCGACGAGTCTCACCAATTTGCTGAAGATGATGGCATTTTCCGGCACGGTGGCGACGGCATCGGCAGGAGTGACAACGGTGGTATGATGGTCCGGTGGTCGGAGACTCGGACCGGCGGTCCTTGTCTCGGTCCGACGAGTATTCCGGTAATCACCTCCTATTCTTTTTATTTCTTGCAAAACAGAAAGTGATGATGATGATTTTGTTGTTAATGGCCACTGTGGTTGATGGAGATGATGATTGGTTCTAGTCATTTCAGTCACGGCTCAGGTTTACAAGTCAACAGCTCCGGTTCGTCTTCTGTTCGCGGTCAGACGGCTTGGATCGGTTTGACTCGGTCAAACCGAGTCAACTCAGTGTTCGGGTCAAGCTGCTTCGGTTCGGGTTTCATGAGGCGAGTCAACAAACGGGTCCGGTTCGGTCATGTTCGCGGTTCATAATTCGGGTTGACTCGGTCAAACCGAGTCAACTCAGTTCAACTCGGTCAACTCAGCTAACGGCTCGAGGCAAGGATTGGTAAAGATTTTTCGACACGATTATTTTGTTATATTACGTGACTAACGTGCTCGAACCGAACAAATTAACGAAAAGTGATAGTTAAAGAATACTTGGATTTATTTAGTATCTCGTTTATATAAATTGATATTGAATCTTGATTGAATTTTGTTAAAATAACGACAACTTGTGTTGTCGGGGCGTCCAAAAATAGAGGAAACTCTGCCCGTTTTTTGAGAAAATCCGTAAAATAAAGGGCGTTTATTTATAAAACAAAACATGTTTTATTGAGAAACGACGACTAGTGATATCAAGCGACTTTTATGAAAACTAGCAAAAGTATATAATTACTTTCGACCAAACTTCGCATTTTACGAAAACGATGATTCGGAAAGTATTTACAACAATAAATATAGTATTTATATTTATTCTAAACTCTGAAGTTTCGACAATTCTTTTATAAAAATAAATATAGTTGGTATATTTATATCGAATAACAAACCATACGACTTCTTTTACAAAAATAAATATAGTTTTATATTTATTTCAAACTTCAAACAACTCGAGGATCCTTTTATAAAATAAATATATTTTTTTATATTTATTTCAAACGCAGAAACGGCATATACGTATATTTTTGGCAAATATACACAAGACGTGATATATATAATACAAGTTATTATATATTATTTTCATACGAAACGCGATACGAGTTTGTTATATGATATTTTCATAGAAATATTCTTTTATACACGTATGACTACTCGAGTCGGCTAACACACTTACAACGATATATTTATATATTTTTATATAAATATTTATTTATTTTAAGTCTCTCGGAAACTAAGTCTTTTTCAAGACTTATTAAATTGCTACTGACATTAAACGAGACTCAACACGTATAACTTAATCTTTTCCATTAAGTTAACAACTTACCGTTGAATCGTTCGATTAACGATTCGGTAGAGCTCGGTGACACGTAGTTAGTTACTACGTTTATTTAGAAACTTATTGGATATTCCGTGTTAGGAATATTGTAGAATGCACGCTAGCGAGTCTCGTCTTGGAAACGACATCACGAGGTCGTAATTAGCTCGCTTTGCACAAAAATATTCAGGTGAGTTCATAACCCCACTTTTTACTGTTTTACAGTTTTGTAAATGTTTTCGGGGTGGAAAGACATGCACGTTTTGCAAAAACAAACAAAGTTTTTAACAAACGCAACACTAGTATTTCTAAATCATATTACGAAGGGATTTCAAGGAACTCAAATGATTTACGAAAGGTTTATACTAAACATACCGGTTTTTACAAAACAAAGGTGTATTATCGAAATGAATGATTTTCATGACTAGGGATGGATCATTTGGTAATGATATATAGAGAATGAGGAGGCCAGCCTTAGTGGCTGGGGAGGATCAGCCTTAGTGGCTGGGGAGATTCAGCCTTAGAGGCTGGGGTAAAATACATGTTACAATTTTTACAGAGATTTTTACACATGGTATGTTTAGCGTAAGGAGGGTTACTACTTAGATCATGTGAGTGGGTAGGCGGAAACTTGAGGCCATTAATCCTCAGGGTAGGACCGAGGGGCAGGAGCGGTAGATCTATCTGGGTGTAGCGAGCCCAGCCCCAGGCCCAAACAGAACGGACCTCGGGGTGACTTTGTACCCAACGCATAAATCTGCTAGGTTTGAGTCTTCCTACTTGCACTTCACACATATCAATGGCCTTGCAAACCATTGGTGATCTCTTTTTCCTTATTTGCTACATACCAGGGATTTTATACTTACGGAAACTTCTTGTTCATACAAATTAACTACCATGTTTTATACAAATTCAAAGAATTATGCGGGTATGGAGTCAAGTCAGGGTGGGCATTGATGGTTATGCGAACATTACAAATACAAGACTTTACAAATACATGGTTTTATGAACATAACGTGTTACAAACACAACGTTTCCATATAACTTGGCAAGAAAATGATTTTTTTTTAAATTCATTTTCTCAATACTATTTCAAAAACCGGTCATTCCAAAGATTTATTTCAAATCTTTAACAACTCAAAAGATTTATTTCAAACCTTTCACAACTCAAAAGATTTATTTCAAATCTTTTACAAACAAACTATGAACTCGCTCAACTTTATGTTGATTTTTCGCATGTTTCTTTCTCAGGTTACAGTTCTAAGACAATGCACGGTTGGAATAGGAGAACCATTGGAGATACGAGTACTTAGTGGCGTTCATTCCCTAAAATACTTAGCTTATTTTGCCTCTGCTGTGCAATGAAGATACCAGTCCAGTCACGCCAGCTCTGATAATTTCGGGGTGTGACAGATTGGTATCAGAGCTATAGGTTACAGCGAATTAGGTTTCTGTTGTGATACCTAGGCTCTAACCTCACTTTTCTCTGGGACTTAGACTATTAATACGTTGAATACATACAGAACGCCTAGTACTCGAATATGGTCTCCAACCGTTGCCGAAAAGCAAGCAGTCAAAATTTTGTTTTCAAACATACGCTACTGTGATGTTTTATACACAGTACACAAAACAATTACATACAGTACACAACACTCTGAGAGTTTAGGAAACATGCATTTAAGACCTTCGAAACAGGGAGGTAGTCTGAGAGACTAGGAGATTCAGTCTGAGAGGCTGGGAGGATAGACTAGTGGGACTAAGGGAATTATTTGATTGCTTATTGGTGAATGACATGTTTATATGATTGATTATTTGCGCATGTGTGTGTTTATTAAAGGTCATCACGTAGGAACCGCGGAGATTAACTCGGGCACACACTATTATCCATATTATCTATGATATTTTAACTTCCCGAGCAGGCATCCTACGCATAACAAAACGCTAGCGCATGAGAATACATAGAACTCAAATTTTACGTCAACGGATGTCGGGGCACATCACGTTCTACGCGGCACACAACGCTAGTGCACAGGTATACGTGAAACTTAAGCTATACATCAACGGAGATTGAAATACGACATACACGACTATCGAGGCGAGGCCTTTGAGAAGGAACGATGACGCAATCTAACGACGACGGTAGATTCCTGTCAGCAGGAGAACTAACAATCAGGAAACGACAACTTGTCACGCGATCCTGCAACGACACGAATCACGCCAGGAAGAAGACGATTGTCTCCGCATCCCCCCCCCCACCTAACTAATGACGAATACGCTATGTTCGACATTCCATGGTAATGTCACCAAACAATTGGTCGTCACACGAAACCCCATGGTAAAGTCCTCAAATTTCTTTTATTGAAATTTCGAATTTCACACTTACTGAGTAGACTTTCGTATCTCTACTCCTCTTAATGGTCATTGTATCACGATCATTTCTTTACAAGTTACATACATGGTTTTCATTGCGACCATGCCGAAAGTTGTCTTGTTGGTACATGTATTTATTGTCGCCTAGCGCCAAAACCAAGTTCAATTGTTTGAACTTGTCCATTACACCTATTCACTTCAGAGCATCATATGATGTATTGGGAGCATCATATTCAAATTCGTTTTAACAAGTGTTTCATTTGTTCCGAGTCGAAGTAAACTTGTTTGGCATTCGACTCCGTTAAATTGTTTGTTGATTCCGACACCATGTGATGGTGATTTTCATTAATTTGAAGCTTGCGCTAAACTCGTTTACGCATCTTATGCACGGAACTAAATATTTATTTATTGATTGTTTTCCAATCCACTTCGATTTATTATATCAAAGCGGTCTTAATACAATAGTGTGTTAAGACAATGGTACACAAATTCATTTTTACATTTCGGTGTACCTACTAACGGTTCTTTCATTATCGATCGAAAATTTTGCGATATCCATTGCTTCTTCGTCTTCGATTGAAAACATTATTTCTTTGATGTTCCATATTCAATTGGAAATTCTATGATGTCATTTGAAACAAATTTTCAGATTCACTTTATTACGCTTTCATTTGATTTCAAACACGGTGAATTTGTTTGATCACCGCTATTATTGAATTATTTGAGTCACTACGACACTTTGTGGTGTCAGTACAAGCTTGTAGCTCGGGCTAATCATGATTGAGCGTTTCATGCAAAACACAGGTGATACTTGTTCGATCACCCCTATTACTGAATTGTTTCATTCATTGCGACACTTTGTGGCGTCGGTATAACTTGCAGCTTGTGCTGATCATGATCGAGTGTTTCGTGCATACTAGTACATTTGAGATTGTTGCTTCTAAGCTCATCCAGTGGATGTTATTGCTTCTAGAACTCATTTACATGTTATAAACATTCATATGGAATTCGATTGGTCGAAGTTCCTGTTCATTGTTGGATCCTTGTTAACCTAGTCGCACTGGTGACTGTATCATTAAGTCTTGTTTCGATTACGCGGTCATTCACTTTGTTATTATTCGGACTTACCTGCGAACAATACAATTCCGAGGAGATAACATAGTCTAAATTTCGAGGACGAAATTTCTGTAACAGGGAGAGAATGTGACAACCCGTGATTTACGGCACCTAATTACGTGATTAACAAGTAATTAACGCGATAATAAATAGTGTTTACAGCACAACTTAACTTAATTAGGCCTTTGGAGTGCCTAGGAACTTCTATTCGATTATACAGTGCGCGAACGGTGGTTTACAGAGAAACCTGTGAAACGTTAAACGGCAACGGATTGAAACCAAACAGAATACTGACAACGCCGACAAATATTAAATTTTTACGATATGTTTTAGCTTCGTAATTAAAATTTTAGTGACTACAGTCGGAACCGGATCGAAAAACGGATTAAAGACGGCAACGATAAAATTTTTCGTGATTATTACCGCGATCGACGAACGGGCGTGCAAACAACGACTACCGACCGTATTTTGTGTATTTTAATTTTGACATTAAAACGGAGTTCAGGATTTGACAACGGGTCTAGTAGGAATTACGGGCCACTTACACATGGGATTGAGCTTGTGGGCCCCGGGCCCAAGCCCAAGACACACAAGCCTAAACCTACACATAATATAATAGATCTTTACCTTACAAGATCTTATAAAATCATGTTAAAATCTCTACAAGATCTAAGCAAAAGATCTACACAATTAATAGAGATCTTATTCCAGTGGAAATAGCATTTGACCTGAAGGTATTATAAATACACAAAAGAACATTAATCCTCAAATCTCTATTTAAAGGGACCCCTCATTTGTCTGCATACCCACACAACAAACCCACAAATTACTCTCACTCTCTCTTCTCGAATACATGTACAGACACACAAAAAAAAAATCAATTACCCTCTCTCTCTATTACATAAACAAACCTAAAGAATTCATATTCTCAAAACACTTGCATAGCCAAACACCTTATCGGTCCCCTTTTCTTCTCCGTTTCTCCGGTCATCGAAGATCGGCCGGTTCCGGCCGGTGACCCGACGTCACACAGCCCCCCTCTCTTCCGAACAACAGGACCGACCACCACCACCACAGTCCGGTGGTGGTGCAACGGCGGAGACAAACAGGAGAGAGAGAGAAGCGCGGAGAGAGAGAGAAGCGCGGAGAGAGAGAGAGGAGGCGGAGAGAAAGAGACCGAAAGAGAAGGAGAGAGCGGAGCCACGGACCGGCGGTCAGAGCCTCGATCCAGCAGACTTGGTCTTCATCCGACGAGTCTCACCAATTTGCTGAAGATGATGGCATTTTCCGGCACGGTGGCGACGGCATCGGCAGGAGTGACAACGTTGGTATGATGGTCCGGCAGTCAGAGACTCGGACCGGCGGTCCTTGTCTCGGTCCGACGAGTATTCCGGTAATCACCTCCTATTCTTTTTATTTCTTGCAAAACAGAAAGTGATGATGATGATTTTGTTGTTAATGACCACTGTGGTTGATGGAGATGATGATTGGTTCTAGTCATTTCAGTCACGGCTCAGGTTTACAAGTCAACAGCACCGGTTCGGCTTCGGTTCGCGGTCAGACGGCTTGGATCGGTTTGACTCGGTCAAACCGAGTCAACTCAGTGTTCGGGTCAAGCTGCTTCGGTTCGGGTTTCATGAGGCGAGTCAACAAACGGGTCCGGTTCGGTCATGTTCGGGGTTCATAATTCGGGTTGACTCGGTCAAACCGAGTCAACTCAGTTCAACTCGGTCAACTCAGCTAACGGCTCGAGGCAAGGATTGGTAAAGATTTTTCGACACGATTATTTTGTTATATTACGTGACTAATGAGCTCGAACCGAACAAATTAACGAAAAGTAGTTAAAGAATACTTGGATTTATTTAGTATCTCGTTTATATAAATTGATATTGAATCTTGATTGAATTTTGTTAAAATAACGGCAACTTGTGTTGTCGGGGCGTCCAAAAATAGAGGAAACTCTGCCCGTTTTTCGAGAAAATCCGTAATATAAAGGGCGTTTATTTATAAAACAAAACATGTTTTATTGAGAAACGACGACTAGTGATATCAAGCGACTTTTATGAAAACTAGCAAAAGTATATAATTACTTTCGACCAAACTTCGCATTTTACGAAAACGATGATTCGGAAAGTATTTACAACAATAAATATAGTATTTATATTTATTCTAAACTCTGAAGTTTCGACAATTCTTTTATAAAAATAAATATAGTTGGTATATTTATTTCGAATAACAAACCATACGACTTCTTTTACAAAAATAAATATAGTTTTATATTTATTTCAAACTTCAAACAACTCGAGGATCCTTTTATAAAATAAATATATTTTTTTTATGTTTATTTCAAACGCAGAAACGGCATATACGTATATTTTTGGCAAATATACACAAGACGTGATATATATAATACAAGTTATTATATATTATTTTCATACGAAACGCGATACGAGTTTGTTATATGATATTTTCATAGAAATATTCTTTTATACACGTATGACTACTCGAGTCGGCTAACACACTTACAACGATATATTTATATATTTTTATTTAAATATTTATTTATTTTAAGTCTCTCGGAAACTAAGTCTTTTTCAAGACTTATTAAATTGCTACTGACATTAAACGAGACTCAACACGTATAACTTAATCTTTTCCATTAAGTTAACAACTTACCGTTGAATCGTTCGATTAACGATTCGGTAGAGCTCGGTGACACGTAGTTAGTTACTACGTTAATTTAGAAACTTATTGGATATTCCGTGTTAGGAATATTGTAGAATGCACGCTAGCGAGTCTCGTCTTGGAAACGACATCACGAGGTCGTAATTAGCTCACTTTGCACAAGAATATTCAGGTGAGTTCATCACCCCACTTTTTACTGTTTTACAGTTTTGTAAATGTTTTCGGGGTGGAAAGACATGCACGTTTTGCAAAAACAAACAAAGTTTTTAACAAACGCAACACTAGTATTTCTAAATCATATTACGAAGGGATTTCAAGGAACTCAAATGATTTACGAAAGGTTTATACTAAACATACCGGTTTTTACAAAACAAAGGTGTATTATCGAAATGAATGATTTTCATGACTAGGGATGGATCGTTTGGTAATGATATATAGAGAATGAGGAGCCAGCCTTAGTGGCTGGGGAGGCCAGCCTTAGTGGCTGGGGAGGATCAGCCTTAGTGGCTGGGGAGATTCAGCCTTAGAGGCTAGGGTAAAATACATGTTACAATTTTTACAGACATTTTTACACATGGTATGTTTAGCGTAAGGAGGGTTACTACTTAGATCATGTGAGTGGGTAGGCGGAAACTTGAGGCCATTAATCCTCAGGGTAGGACCGAGGGGCAGGAGCGGTAGATCTATCTGGGTGTAGCGAGCCCAGCCCCAGGCCCAAACAGAACGGACCTCGGGGTGACTTTGTACCCAACGCATAAATCTGCTAGGTTTGAGTCTTCCTACTTGCACTTCACACATATCAATGGCCTTGCAAACCATTGGTGATCTCTTTTTCCTTATTTGCTACATACCAGGGATTTTATACTTACGGAAACTTCTTGTTCATACAAATTAACTACCATGTTTTATACAAATTCAAAGAATTATGCGGGTAGGGAGTCAAGTCAGGGTGGGCATTGACGGTTATGCGAACATTACAAATACAAGACTTTACAAATACATGGTTTTATGAACATAACGTGTTACAAACACAACGTTTCCATATAACTTGGCAAGAAAATGATTTTTTTTTTAAATTCATTTTCTCAATACTATTTCAAAATCCGGTCATTCCAAAGATTTATTTCAAATCTTTCACAACTCAAAAGATTTATTTCAAACCTTTCACAACTCAAAAGATTTATTTCAAATCTTTTACAAACAAACTATGAACTCGCTCAACTTTATGTTGATTTTTCGCATGTTTCTTTCTCAGGTTACAGTTCTAAGACAATGCACGGTTGGAATAGGAGAACCATTGGAGATACGAGTACTTAGTGGCGTTCATTACCTAAAATACTTAGCTTATTTTGCCTCCGCTGTGCAATGAAGATACCAGTCCAGTCACGCCAGCTCTGATAATTTCGGGGTGTGACATATATGTGTTTGTTTGATTTTTTTTCATGATTTATTTTGCACCAACTCATTTTAGTAATCCTTGTAGGATAATGTGAGATGTTCTCCAACTCATCTCAATAGTTTTTGTAGGATAATGTTCATGTGTAGGATTTCTACCGAGACAACTTTTCATTGGCATAAGTGAAAATGTTGTAGCTATTTTTTCTTTACGTATGTAACATGTGTTATAAAAATCCATCCGTTGTAACCGTTGCCAACATGAATAAAGTAAATAAATCCCACTCGGATGGTTGAAAAAATCCTAGATTATACGCAACCGGAGACTTTATGTGGTATACATTTAATTGATTTTATCTAGAATTTGCACATAAATTATTCCTATTTAGTTATCCATTTAACCAAATTTAGGCATTTTTACAGGTCATCCCTAGGTTCAAGTTGATGGTGTGACCCCTGAAAGTAACTGTGTGTATTGTGATATGGAATTCATAATTTAGATAACATAGGGAAGGCAGCTATGTGACACAGACGGGAACTTTCGACTATACTTTTCAGGTACAATTTTGTGTGTAATAATTTGCTTCTTTTAACTATTGTTTGTGTGTGGATTTTGTTGTTCACTTTTGTGCCTTAATATTGTTATTGTGGTGTTTCTAGGTTGTATATCACATATACATGTTATCATATAAGTTAAGTGAATGTGTATTTAGTGGTGGCCATTTTATGTTTGACTCATGTTCATTCAGAAAGAGTAGAAAAACTCAATTATATCACGAGTCAAAACGAATTTGGGTTGAAACATGTCATTTTAAGTGAATATATATTTAGTGGTGGTCATTTTAGTACCGGTTCCTCATAGGTTTACCAGACTCTAAAATGATCACCATTTTTTTTAGTAATTTCCAGACTTATAATTTGATTTACAAATATCTTTTTGTTTCTCTGATATAAAACTTAATCTGTGTTCAATCTGATTTACATACCATGTTACAACGACCCAATTTGATTTACATGGTTTACTTTTAGCAGCCCATTACTTTGTGTTATATTTTGTAGCATGTCATTGAAGCACCTTACTTGGAACTCTTGCTACAAATGTAAGACTTGAGTAAATGAAATAAAAAATGTAATCAGAAACCACATGTATATAGATGATTGTGAGTACTCACGCTTTACACTTGCCGCAAATTACATTGCATGAAAGAGAGTTTCTTGGAAGTCCACTATATGCATCCTCAAGAGTAACTTAGAGAGGATGAACAACATCTTCTCCCCTTTGTTGACGAAGACTATTACATTTTCTTTTATATAGTACTCGATTAATAGCTCTTTGCCTTTTTTTTACCTATATTTCGTGCTGATAGTTTTCTCTTCTACAGAAGATACTTTTTAAAATTGAGAAAGCATTGCTGTTAGATATGTATATGAAACCATAGAAGGTATTTTTTAAGCTCTAGGTTTCCTTAATTTTTAGCTTTTGACTGAATCTTATGCTTATATAGACCTTACTTGGGCTATTTGGACAAGGTATTTTTTAAGCTCAAGGTTTCCTTGTTTTTTAGTTTTTGACGGAATCTTATGCTTATATAGACCTTACTTGGGCTATTTGGTCATCATATTCAGACTTCATCGTTGTAACAACTGTGCTTGTAATCACTATGAACAGTTCTATTATCAATAAAACAATGTTATTTGATCCCAATGTTTGTTTTGTTATGTTATACATTTTTCATGTTTTGACTTTTATGTAATTTCAAACTCTACATCGCTTTCTGGAGAGTTATACGCAAACTAGTGCGTAAACGTACTCAGTTTAATGCGAGAAATACTCCGGAACATCAACATATACTCAACATACCTTAAATAACCTTTACATAACTTAGAAATAAGTTTTGAAGGCTTTGGTATGGCAAAAACAAGTTAATTCGCTTACAGGGACTGAATATGACAAACTGCGAAAGTATGTCAATTTGAACTGTAACGAACATTCCGGAACATAACCATAAGTTAAACACACTTTAAATATCCTTTACATAGCTTAGAAATAGGCTTTGAGGGGTTTGGTGTGCTAAAATAAACTTTTGGGACATTCAGGGACTAAAAGTGTCAAAAAGTGCACAAGTTTGCGTTTTCGCGCATAACTTACGTTCTGAATACATCTGGACATCCAAAAATTTATGAAAGCATGACTACATTTTATTTTAGTGTTCGCCTTAAGAAAAATCCATTCGTCGCGTCATTTGGATCGTTTTTCGCGCTTATGCGCATTCCGTCGTAATTAAGCGAACATCGCGTTCGTACGACCAAACGAACCATCATCCGACATATTTTTGAACATGTTTCATGTCCACAATGTTTAGGCAACATTTTAGGGCCTTAAAGATGGCTTTACGGGCCTTGGAAGTGTCAGAAATGCCTTGAAACACGTGCAGGGACCAAACATGTAACTTTTGAAACTTTCTGGATCAGGTGAGGCAGTCGCGTAGCGCGAGCCCTAGGGCTCTATCCGTCGCGCTACGCGAGTGAGTGATCTGGGCCAGATTCAATGTTTAAACAGCTGTTAACAGCTGCAAACCACTCCTAATCCCAATGCCAAGTGTTGATCTCTTATGGTGAGTGACCAAATGAGCCACCATAAGCTTCCGACACTTGTACGGGTGAGATCAAGGCACGTTTCCTGATAAACGATCCTAACGGTGGTGCATTTACTATAAATAACCATCCATACTCAACCCAAAAACCCACAAATCTGATTAAGGAAGCTCTAAGTTGGAACCTTCGTTTCATACCTGAGCTATTTTGATCTGGGTTAGCATTCGGGGACCCTTCGTAAGTATTCTTTCGTTCTTTTCCTTATTTTTACTGCTTTTCGAGTCAGAAAGTCAAACTTTTTTTGACTTTCAGCGTTGACCAGTAATGGTCAATGCGAAGTTCGTTTGAACTTCGCAACGTGATTGTAATCACGATGGTCATAGTCCCTTGGGACTATGCCTACTGATTACCACGTTGTCTAGGGTCGTAGGGTAGGCGATCTAATAAATCGCCTATACCTTCGAACCCGACCCAGTTTGGTCGATCATTAGGATCCGACCAAACACATTAGGTGACCATAGTGTAGGGAATAACCTTCCGAGGTTATACCTTATGGTCACGACGTTTAAGTAGTTGTATGATAGGTAGTTTATATGCCTTAGGTAAATTACCAGAATACCCTTTTCATGTATAATTGGTAATTAAGCATATGTAACCTAAACCTTTGTCACATAACTGATTATGTAACATGTTTAGGCATATAACACTTGTCATAGGGCTAGTTAGGCGGTCCGAACGCGTTTCACGCACACGACACGTTAAAGTAGCATAAGCTTCCTAAACGGGTCGTAATGGGTCGTAAACAATTATGTTAGGTTTCATTTAGTATGTAGGCTTTGTTAAACCAAATGACACGAGTCTCTACACTCGTTTGGTTTACGAAACCTCATTCTATCCAATCATCCGATTAAGGTCCGGTTATTAACATAGTTACCTATATTAGGTGCCGTTTGATTCCGAGATCTCTAGCATTACTTGGTGGTTATCTTTAGACATCTGAGCAATATTATGTGAGTACATAGAACCCCCTCTTTTAAATGTTTTCAAGGTGTTTATGTGAGTACATAGACCCCTCTTTTACTGTTTTCCAAACTGTTTTGGGGTGGAACACATGTGCCTACTTGTTACTTTCATGCTTTCCTGTTTTCATATCATATACCGACTATGTTTGTTAGTACATTATAGTACATGATTTCATTACTTTTCTGCTATGTATGTTGACTGATAACATGCTAAGCACATTGATTTACATGACTTTTCTGCTATGTATGTTGACTGATAACATGCTAAGCACATTGATTTACATGACTTTTCTGCTTTGTATGTTAACTTAGCATACTTAGTACATTGTTTTCATATGACATGTATACGACTACTATGACATTTGGTTTGCACAAACGGGTCTTTATTACGTTCATTAACATTTGCTACGCCGCTCGGGAGTAAGTAGTGGTACCATAGGACTTGACAAATCCCATTCCTGACATCCCGGGTTTGTTTGGATGTAAGGAATGACTGAATCCGAATACAATTCTTTTGATAACCTTGACTGAAAGGGTTATCCGACTGTCTCAAGGCTTGAATGTATGCGTTAACTCACCACATAAATGTTCGTATCAATGTATCATGCATCACTTTACAAAACATAACTTTTTGATATAATCAAAATACTTTGTTTTGTACATTTTTACTTATGGTTTAAGTAGTCTTATTTTACTTACCATACATATCATTTTGGTTATACATTACTTGACTACTTTTGGACTATCAACATTTGACATGGTTTATACAAGGACTTTTGACTATTGGTTTAAACATAGACATTTGACTTGGATATTTGACATAGACATTTTTACATGATTTACATCTTGACATGAACATTTTACATTGTTTGGTTTGGTTTGATTAAGTGATTAAGTAACGATGCGTGTGTAATATGATACAAGCATGGTGGATACGCCGCTGGTACTTCCTATATATAAGTGTTTGTATGGTATTATATATCGTAGCGTTATTTGAATCATTTCAGTTTTATACATAGAACATTTCATACAAATAACATACTTTTCACAATACATTGTTTTACAAACAACTTATCTTATACAAACTCAGTTTACAATGGTTATCCATTTAACCATACACTATTCTCTTATTTATACATATCATCTGATCTTATCGTTTTTCAAGTGATTTACAAAACAAATCAAATTACAAGGTTCATGACGGAAGATTTTCTCAAACACAAGTCATGAATCTTATTTTCACAAACCTATGTATCTCACAGGCATTTTTATGCTGACGTACCTATTTTCACATGTGTTTTCAGGAGCTTTTCCATAGGATGTTGATCATGATACTAGGGCGGACCTGTGCCTTAGAGACTTTAAAAGAAGATAGACTATGTTTAATTATGTTCTGAACTCTTAAATTTCCTGTTTGAAACAATGTAACACCTTTGTTTATAAATAAAATACAACTTTGTTTGCCATGGATTTGAAACAATTAATTCTGTCGCAACACGCCCCGATGTTTCCGCCGCGATTTGTTGTTTTACGCGGTCGGGGTGTGACAGAAGAGTTGGTATCAGAGCCAATGGTTATAGGGAATTAGGTTATTTGTAATGCTTTGACCTAGACTATAACTTTTCTAGGACCCTAACACAAATTAGTTGTGTTTAGATCTTAAAACATTTACATCACTTATCCTTAGGTGATTATCAAAACAAGGAAACAAAATTTTTCCGAAACGATTTTTGAAAAACAATCATCTGTTTTTGAATAAATTATTACAAGGTTTTGAACCCTCTATTGTAAGGTTTTGAACTCTCTTTTATATGGTTTTGAACCCTTTTCAGTTTGGTTTTGGCCTTGTGCCTTCAAATTTTCAAAATCCCGTCAAACGTTTTGGGTTTTAAATAATGTGAACATGTGCAAACTGGAAGGGTGAATGCCTGTATTCTGGGTTTTCTGTCTAGGCAAGCACTTCGTATACATCTCATCAGACGCGAGACCAGTTGTGCTTACCTGGGAATTCTTGGGATGAGTGTTCACTTATAGGCGAGCATGTCTTCATTATACATTATTTTTGACCCATTTACTTTGATTAGTCACTGTGTGTTGTTTGTTTGCTCTGTGATACGGACGAATGACCACCATCTTTGCTCTTGTTGATTTTGTTTCATCTCATTCTTTTCATCCAATCATCTCACTCGCTTTCTTTCATGTTTTCCTCTTTTAGAATGCCTCCTCGACGCGATCCTCGAACTTTTACTATTGAAGAGATCGCAGCCCTGGTTTCTCAACAAGTGGCTGCTGTACTTCCCGGGGTTGTAACTCAAGTCCACGATATATTTAACAACAACGGCAATAACAACAACAATAACGCACACTGTAATTTCAAGAATTTCAATTCTGCGAAGCCGCTTAAGTTTTCTGGGTCGCAAGGAGCAACTGCGCTCCTACGGTGGTTTGAAAGTATCGAGAGCACATTCTTACACGTGCAGTGTCAGAATGCGCGTAGGGTTGAATTTGCTTCAAGCGTGTTTGAGAAGCGAGCGCTTACCTGGTGGAATGGTATTAAGCGCGATAGGGGTGCCGAAGTGGCGTTGGCACAGACATGGGAAGAGCTTCGGGCTCTCATGATGAAGGAGTTTTGTCCCCGTCATGAAATTCGAGTTTTGGAACGAGAGTTTGATGGCTTAAAGCAAGATGGGGCTGAACACCGTGCATACACGGATCGTTTTGAAGAACTCAGTCTATTGTGTCCCACCATGGTTACCCCTCCGGATAAAGCGATCGAGAGGTATATTGATGGGCTACCCAATTCTATTCTGGAGATTTTGACTGGTGTTAATCCTACTACCCTTCGCCAAGCTATCGAGTTGTCTGCTACCCTCACTGAGACTCTAGTCAGGAAGGGTAAACTCACCCGCAAGGGTGATAAAAAGAAGGAGACTAATTCTGAGAAAAACAAGAATAAGGGTAAGGGTAAGGAAGGTGAAGCATCAAAGAAATCAAGGAAACGAAAGGGTGCCCAAAATTTTGCTGTTACTGCACAGGCTCAAGCTGCACCAAATCAGCCTGCGCAACCACCTGCCAAGAAGACTTATTTTGGCAATGCACCTTTGTGCAACAGGTGTAACGGCCATCACCAACCACATCTCCAGTGTCGTCAGTGCACCAACTGCGGAAGATCTGGTCATCTTGCTGTCGACTGCCGCATTCCTGTCAATCAGAACCAGGCAGTTCGTAACCAAGCTCAACAGGTTGCTCAGCCTCCTGCCCCGCAACAGGGCCAAGCTGCACGACCTCATTTTCCTCCTGGTTCGTGCTACAATTGTGGGGATCTGACCCACTACAGGAACCGGTGCCCAAGACTAGTCAACCAGAACCAGAATCAGAATCAGGCTCCGGCTCGAGGCCGAGTTTTTAACATGAATGCCCAAGAGGCGCAGGCGGATGATAACGTGGTGAACGGTACGTTCTTTATTAATAATCAGCCTGCATCTGTTCTCTTTGATTCGGGTGCCGATAAGAGTTTTGTGTCATTGTCTTTTGAGCCGATGCTTCGCGTGTCTAGAACGAAACTAAGTAAATCTTTGACAGTAGAGGTTGCTAGTGGTGAACCCATTATTCTTAATTCTGTTCTACGCAACTGCCAGTTGAACCTTAACGATCATCTTTTTCCTATCGATCTCACGCCTATGCAACTTGGAAGCTTCGACGTCATTGTGGGTATGGATTGGTTATCTAAGCATCACGCAGAGATAGTTTGTTCTGAGAAGATTGTTCGTGTGCCGCTTTCGACAGGCGAGATTCTGCAGGTTCAAGGTGAGAAGCCTACCGTTGGTCTCAAACTCATGTCTTGTTTTAAAGCTCGGAAGTATCTGCGGAAGAACTATGTGGCTTTCTTAGCACATATTACAGAAGATAAAGGCAAGGGTAAGTCTATTTCAGATATTCCTGTCGTTCGGGATTATTCTGAAGTATTCCCTGAAGATTTACCTGGTCTACCTCCAGCACGCCAAGTCGAGTTCCGCATTGATCTCGTACCTGGTGCAAATTCCGTTGCCAGAGCTCCATATCGTCTTGCACCATCTGAGATGCAAGAGTTGTCTAAACAGCTTCAGGAGCTCTCTGATAAAGGTTTTATCCGTCCTAGCTTTTCACCTTGGGGTGCTCCCGTTCTTTTTGTTAAGAAGAAGGATGGATCCTTTAGGATGTGTATCGATTATCGTGAGCTTAACAAGCTTACCATCAAGAATCGATATCCCCTACCTCGCATCGATGATCTCTTTGATCAGTTACAAGGCGCTTCTTATTTCTCGAAGATTGATCTACGTTCCGGATATCATCAACTTCGGGTGCATGAAGAAGATATTCCTAAGACAGCGTTCCGTACTCGGTATGGGCACTATGAGTTCACAGTCATGCCATTCGGTGTGACTAATGCTCCTGCTGTTTTCATGGACTTAATGAATAGGGTCTGCAAACCTTATTTGGATCAGTTCGTCATTGTTTTTATTGACGACATCTTGATTTACTCTAAGACGCGAGCTGATCACGAGCAACATCTTCGTCTTACTCTGGAACTCCTAAAGAAAGAGCAACTTTTCGCCAAATTCTCCAAGTGCGAATTCTGGCTTAAAGAAGTTCAATTTTTGGGGCATATTATCAACGAACAAGGTATTCATGTAGATCCCTCCAAGATCAGTGCGATCAAGGATTGGGATACACCTTCTACTCCTACTGAAGTTCGTTCTTTTCTTGGTCTAGCGGGTTATTATCGCCGCTTCATTGAAAACTTCTCTAAAATTGCAGTTCCTCTAACTGCTCTAACTCAGAAGAAAATGCCCTTTTTCTGGGGATACAAACAAGAGGAAGCTTTTCAACACCTGAAGCAGAAACTTTGCGATGCGCCTGTTCTATCATTGCCTGAGGGTGATGATGATTTTGTCGTGTACTGTGATGCATCGAAATTGGGTCTTGGCTGTGTTCTTATGCAAAGGAACAAAGTCATAGCCTATGCATCGAGGCAATTGAAGATACATGAGAAGAACTACACCACTCATGATCTTGAGTTGGGTGCAGTTGTCTTTGCTCTCAAGATCTGGAGACACTATTTGTACGGTACAAAATGTGTGGTTTTCACTGACCACAAAAGTCTTCAGCATATCTTCAACCAGAAAGAACTCAACATGAGGCAACGACGTTGGGTTGAGCTTTTAAACGACTATGATTGCGAAATTCGCTACCATCCTGGTAAGGCGAATGTCGTAGCTGATGCATTGAGTCGTAAGGAGCGTACTAAGCTTCATTGTGTACGTGTTCAATCTGTTATTCAAGCTCGATCTGATATTCAAGCACGCATTTCTCAAGCTCAACAATCTTGTGTTTCACAAGGATTAATGGATAAGGAATTTCCCTATCACATAACACCTGCTCTGGAACTGAAGGACAATGGATCATATTACTTCATGGACCGTTTGTGGGTCCCAAGCCAGGATGATCTTCGTACCTTGCTTATGGATGAAGCCCATAAGTCTCGTTATTCTATTCATCCGGGCTCAGATAAAATGTATAAGGATCTTCGTATTCACTATTGGTGGCCTGGTATGAAGAAAGACATTGCCTTATACGTGTCAAAATGCCTTACTTGTCTTAAGGTTAAGGCTGAACATCAACGTCCTTCTGGTTTATTGGTGCAACCAGAGATCCCAGTTTGGAAATGGGAAAACATTACTATGGATCTCGTTACCAAACTTCCGCGCACAAAGAAAGGTCATGATGCCATCTGGGTAGTCGTTGATCGTCTTACAAAGTCAGCACATTTCTTGCCAATCCGCGAGGATTTTCCTACTGACAGACTTGCTCAAATCTATGTAGATGAAATTGTGGCTCGACATGGTGTTCCTTTGAACATCATTTCTGACAGAGATGCTCGTTTCACTTCTCATTTTTGGAGAACCATGCAATCTGCTATGGGAACCCAACTTAATCTGAGCACAGCTTATCATCCGCAAACGGATGGTCAATCTGAGAGAACAATCCAGACTCTGGAGGATATGCTAAGAGCTTGTGTGATCGATTTTGGTGGTAGCTGGGATTCACATCTTAAATTGATTGAATTCTCCTACAACAACAGTTATCACACTAGCATCGGAATGGCTCCTTTCGAAGCTCTCTATGGTCGAAAATGTCGTTCACCAGTCTGCTGGAATGAGATTGGCGAGGCTCAACTTACTGGACCTGCCCTCATTTTAGAGACAACTGACAAGGTCAAGAAGGTTCGTGATAACCTTCAGGCAGCTAGAAACCGTCAGAAGATTTACGCGGACCCAAAACGCAAAGCCTTGGAATTTCAAGTCGGTGATCGAGTATTACTTAAGGTCTCACCTTGGAAAGGTGTGATCAGATTTGGAAAGAAAGGAAAACTTGCACCTAGATACGTTGGACCATTCAAGATCGTCGAAAGAATCGGAAAGGTAGCATACAGACCTGAGTTACCTCCTGAACTGGGAAATGTTCATCCAACTTTTCACATATCAAATCTCAAGAAGTGTACAGCTGATGAGAACTACTCCATACCGC
The DNA here is from genome assembly GCA_030545235.1 of Helianthus tuberosus. NCBI lineage: Eukaryota > Viridiplantae > Streptophyta > Magnoliopsida > Asterales > Asteraceae > Helianthus > Helianthus tuberosus. Next base: position 51,733 of record JARYGA010027587.1, read on the forward strand.
TTGACGAAATTCGTGTTGGCAAAACACTGAAATTTGTTGAGAAACCAGTGGAAATCATGGAACGTGAAGTCAAGTGGCTTAAACGCAAGCGCATTCCTTTGGTCAAAGTTCGCTGGGAAGCTAAATGTGGACCTGAGTTTACTTGGGAACGCGAAGATCAAATGAAGGCGAAATATCCACATCTTTTTCCACGAGTTTCCTCTAAATAAATTTCGGGACGAAATTTCCACAAGTAGGGGAGACTGTAACAACTGTGCTTGTAATCACTATGAACAGTTCTATTATCAATAAAACAATGTTATTTGATCCCAATGTTTGTTTTGTTATGTTATACATTTTTCATGTTTTGACTTTTATGTAATTTCAAACTCTACATCGCTTTCTGGAGAGTTATACGCAAACTAGTGCGTAAACGTACTCAGTTTAATGCGAGAAATACTCCGGAACATCAACATATACTCAACATACCTTAAATAACCTTTACATAACTTAGAAATAAGTTTTGAAGGCTTTGGTATGGCAAAAACAAGTTAATTCGCTTACAGGGACTGAATATGACAAACTGCGAAAGTATGTCAATTTGAACTGTAACGAACATTCCGGAACATAACCATAAGTTAAACACACTTTAAATATCCTTTACATAGCTTAGAAATAGGCTTTGAGGGGTTTGGTGTGCTAAAATAAACTTTTGGGACATTCAGGGACTAAAAGTGTCAAAAAGTGCACAAGTTTGCGTTTTCGCGCATAACTTACGTTCTGAATACATCTGGACATCCAAAAATTTATGAAAGCATGACTACATTTTATTTTAGTGTTCGCCTTAAGAAAAATCCATTCGTCGCGTCATTTGGATCGTTTTTCGCGCTTATGCGCATTCCGTCGTAATTAAGCGAACATCGCGTTCGTACGACCAAACGAACCATCATCCGACATATTTTTGAACATGTTTCATGTCCACAATGTTTAGGCAACATTTTAGGGCCTTAAAGATGGCTTTACGGGCCTTGGAAGTGTCAGAAATGCCTTGAAACACGTGCAGGGACCAAACATGTAACTTTTGAAACTTTCTGGATCAGGTGAGGCAGTCGCGTAGCGCGAGCCCTAGGGCTCTATCCGTCGCGCTACGCGAGTGAGTGATCTGGGCCAGATTCAATGTTTAAACAGCTGTTAACAGCTGCAAACCACTCCTAATCCCAATGCCAAGTGTTGATCTCTTATGGTGAGTGACCAAATGAGCCACCATAAGCTTCCGACACTTGTACGGGTGAGATCAAGGCACGTTTCCCGATAAACGATCCTAACGGTGGTGCATTTACTATAAATAACCATCCATACTCAACCCAAAAACCCACAAATCTGATTAAGGAAGCTCTAAGTTGGAACCTTCGTTTCATACCTGAGCTATTTTGATCTGGGTTAGCATTCGGGGACCCTTCGTAAGTATTCTTTCGTTCTTTTCCTTATTTTTACTGCTTTTCGAGTCAGAAAGTCAAACTTTTTTTGACTTTCAGCGTTGACCAGTAATGGTCAATGCGAAGTTCGTTTGAACTTCGCAACGTGATTGTAATCACGATGGTCATAGTCCCTTGGGACTATGCCTACTGATTACCACGTTGTCTAGGGTCGTAGGGTAGGCGATCTAATAAATCGCCTATACCTTCGAACCCGACCCAGTTTGGTCGATCATTAGGATCCGACCAAACACATTAGGTGACCATAGTGTAGGGAATAACCTTCCGAGGTTATACCTTATGGTCACGACGTTTAAGTAGTTGTATGATAGGTAGTTTATATGCCTTAGGTAAATTACCAGAATACCCTTTTCATGTATAATTGGTAATTAAGCATATGTAACCTAAACCTTTGTCACATAACTGATTATGTAACATGTTTAGGCATATAACACTTGTCATAGGGCTAGTTAGGCGGTCCGAACGCGTTTCACGCACACGACACGTTAAAGTAGCATAAGCTTCCTAAACGGGTCGTAATGGGTCGTAAACAATTATGTTAGGTTTCATTTAGTATGTAGGCTTTGTTAAACCAAATGACACGAGTCTCTACACTCGTTTGGTTTACGAAACCTCATTCTATCCAATCATCCGATTAAGGTCCCGTTATTAACATAGTTACCTATATTAGGTGCCGTTTGATTCCGAGATCTCTAGCATTACTTGGTGGTTATCTTTAGACATCTGAGCAATATTATGTGAGTACATAGAACCCCCTCTTTTAAATGTTTTCAAGGTGTTTATGTGAGTACATAGACCCCTCTTTTACTGTTTTCCAAACTGTTTTGGGGTGGAACACATGTGCCTACTTGTTACTTTCATGCTTTCCTGTTTTCATATCATATACCGACTATGTTTGTTAGTACATTATAGTACATGATTTCATTACTTTTCTGCTATGTATGTTGACTGATAACATGCTAAGCACATTGATTTACATGACTTTTCTGCTATGTATGTTGACTGATAACATGCTAAGCACATTGATTTACATGACTTTTCTGCTTTGTATGTTAACTTAGCATACTTAGTACATTGTTTTCATATGACATGTATACGACTACTATGACATTTGGTTTGCACAAACGGGTCTTTATTACGTTCATTAACATTTGCTACGCCGCTCGGGAGTAAGTAGTGGTACCATAGGACTTGACAAATCCCATTCCTGACATCCCGGGTTTGTTTGGATGTAAGGAATGACTGAATCCGAATACAATTCTTTTGATAACCTTGACTGAAAGGGTTATCCGACTGTCTCAAGGCTTGAATGTATGCGTTAACTCACCACATAAATGTTCGTATCAATGTATCATGCATCACTTTACAAAACATAACTTTTTGATATAATCAAAATACTTTGTTTTGTACATTTTTACTTATGGTTTAAGTAGTCTTATTTTACTTACCATACATATCATTTTGGTTATACATTACTTGACTACTTTTGGACTATCAACATTTGACATGGTTTATACAAGGACTTTTGACTATTGGTTTAAACATAGACATTTGACTTGGATATTTGACATAGACATTTTTACATGATTTACATCTTGACATGAACATTTTACATTGTTTGGTTTGGTTTGATTAAGTGATTAAGTAACGATGCGTGTGTAATATGATACAAGCATGGTGGATACGCCGCTGGTACTTCCTATATATAAGTGTTTGTATGGTATTATATATCGTAGCGTTATTTGAATCATTTCAGTTTTATACATAGAACATTTCATACAAATAACATACTTTTCACAATACATTGTTTTACAAACAACTTATCTTATACAAACTCAGTTTACAATGGTTATCCATTTAACCATACACTATTCTCTTATTTATACATATCATCTGATCTTATCGTTTTTCAAGTGATTTACAAAACAAATCAAATTACAAGGTTCATGACGGAAGATTTTCTCAAACACAAGTCATGAATCTTATTTTCACAAACCTATGTATCTCACAGGCATTTTTATGCTGACGTACCTATTTTCACATGTGTTTTCAGGAGCTTTTCCATAGGATGTTGATCATGATACTAGGGCGGACCTGTGCCTTAGAGACTTTAAAAGAAGATAGACTATGTTTAATTATGTTCTGAACTCTTAAATTTCCTGTTTGAAACAATGTAACACCTTTGTTTATAAATAAAATACAACTTTGTTTGCCATGGATTTGAAACAATTAATTCTGTCGCAACACGCCCCGATGTTTCCGCCGCGATTTGTTGTTTTACGCGGTCGGGGTGTGACAATCGTCGCAGTTAAAAAGTCCATCAATTGCTATGTGTTTAGGATTTTAATTTGTTTATGTATTTGATTTCTCTTTTCTTTTACTTTTTATATTAGCTGATGGTTAATCCACCATTTTTTGTGATTGCATCCTCTAATTATTTGATGAAATGCCAAAATGAACTATCACAATGAATTTTACTATATTGCGGTTTTTCTTTTGAGCTTATGAAGGTGCCACGTATAGATATTCAATTTAATTTTTAGGCGTGGTCATGGGTTGAATGTCTGGCGTATTGAATAGTATTTTTTATCAGATAACGGATCCTAAACACACTGGAGAGATATTAAGGTATCCTTATCTAATTTCTTTTTTTCCTTCACTTCCCATTCCCATGGTGTATAGTAATGCAAGAGTTAAGGCAAATGAAGAACATATTGTTTATCAAACTACATTGCAGGTGAGTGTAATACCCCAAAATTTGAAAACCCTAAGCTAATAAATGTCGAGTTATTATGTTGGCTTTTGAACAAATTCAATACATCGTATAATAATCGATTAAATGACAAGCAACATTAACCGAACGTTATAATTAGGTTCGGTTATTGTTTAAACAAATAAGTTTCATTGAGCTATAATAGTTTAGGATTAATTAAAAATGTAAAGTAAACTAAAAGGATTGTTTTGTAAGTTGGCCTTAAGTTAAAGGGATTTAGTGAAAAAGTCAAATTAAATCAATTCCATATATGTTCTACGTAGCCCATCTTCTTGTTTTGGAATTTTAGAATTCCCATAAAGAAATTCGCCATATCCATCGGTCACCGTATCAATTTTGTAACTGAAGAACCAAATAATCGTATTTAGGCCGGAGCCTGTAAACGAGGGTTTAGATCTTGTAAGTGAGCTTGGGGAACAGTCCTGCAAAACAGAAAACCGTTAGGCTCGCCGCAGAGATGGGAGGGCCCCTCTGCGACCACCCTCCGGCGTGAGGATAAGTATTGGTAGAGAGAGAAAGTAGAGAGAAAATAGGGACGAAGGTTCAGAAAATCGCACTTGGCTTTGTACTTGATGGAGTATTTATAGTAGTCAACTGAGATGACGTCATTCGGCCAGACGCACTTATATGGAGGTTCGTCTCCGGACGTACTTGATGAGGAGTGGACATGTTTCAGATATTCGTTCAAGTAAAGTCCGGTTCGTCCCAAGGGTCATGTCCGGCCTCGGATATGTATCTTCAAGTCCCCCAGTTTGTTAAGTCTCGGTGGAGACTTAGCAAAATGTTGTTTCAAGTTTTGTTTTATTCGGATGACGTGTCGCTGTTGGAGTGGTCTGAATCGATGACGTGGCGTAGTTTGAATGGTGCGGGTGACTTTCATTATTTAACCGTCAGTCACCTACTGGTGACAGTAGCGAAACCTGTGTTGGAAATCGTGGGAAGTGACGGTTTGACATGACCACCCCTGACCGACTTAACCCCCCTATAAAATCGATTTTTACCATTTGATTTTTACTCTTTTTCTTCTCAACTTTTTATCCTTCTCCTACTGTTATCCCCTTCTTGCTTTCTAATCTTCTTCTTCTACAAGGTGCGTCTTTTTTACTTGTAATGGCGGGTAAGGAGAACATGTCAGCCAGTGTTAGCACCCTTACCCAACGACAACTGGATAAATTTGTTAGGGATTATAGGATCCCCTTAGATCTTCACCCGGTTCTTCCCTCCGAAAACGAAACCATCTATCCTTTTCGTCAAGGAAAGTTTCCCTTTTATACTCGCGTCTGTAATTTCGCGAATTATAGGGTCCCATTTTCTCGCTTTTTGATTAGGGTTCTTCAGTTTTTTAGGGTTCATATTAGCCAGGTTAATCCGTTCGGCCTTAGTCGCATCAACCATTTCGAAGTTTCTTGCAGGGCTTTAGATCGGAGACCGGACTTAGGGGTTTTCCGGTATTTTTACAAGTTCATAACCGCCGGGGATTGGTATACCTTCGCTCACCGGAAGGGTATTCCCTCCCCGTCCTCCGGTGAGCGATCTAGCTTAAAAAATTGGAAAGACAATTTTTTCTGGCTAGATGATCGCTGTCTTCCGGAGGATATGCGGTGGCGTTTTAAAGATCAGACGATGTCTTTTGATCTGGGCGAAGACTTCGTCTTCGACCAAGGCCTGGCCCGGGCGTTAATTGATCATAAGTCCCCGATTCGTCCCCTTCCTGAACATTTTCTTTGGTTAGGTCGAGTCTGTTTTTCTTGGGCCCAAGGGGATAGGGATTGGCCGGTTATTCACCGAAAGCGTGATCGTAAGTTCCGGTCTTTTACATCCCCTTCGGCACCATTACTTTATTACTTTTACTAATCTTCTTTTCGTTTTGAAAATGCAGGTGCCGTAATGTCTCTTCTGGATGCTTTAAAGGTACCGAGTATGGACGTTTTTGACTTTGATTTCGAGGAACAGGGCGAAGAGGATGTTCCACTGATGAAGCAGGTGGTATCTTCGGCTCAGGCTATCCGCCCCCTGGTGGATCCGAATGTGACTGAGCCGTCTGCTGCTGAAGCAACTTCTTCTGTCCCCCAAAGTGTATCTGAACAAGTTGCTACCGAGGCTGCTTCCTCTATTCCGATATCTTTAAAGGATGCAGGCGGTTCGTCCGGATCACAAATTGGTAAGAAATCTATTCTTGAAGACGTGGATAGTGATCCGGAGGTTCATAGCTTAGATGAGGCCCTCCAATACCGACCTTCTTCTTCTTTGAAAAACAAGGGTGCTATACCGGATGTGGATCTGAAGGTTCGCTCTCGCAAGAGGAAGAATGAACCGATTCAGATACGTTCCACCGATCCTCTTCCATTGCCAAAGTCAAAGAAATCAAAGAAGGATTCTCATTCCGAGGGTAATATAATGGAAGAGCTGGACGAGCATCTTACCGGAGGTAGGTTTTCCAGGGAGGAAGCCACACTGGCTTGTAATAAGCCGACCCCTACTTTTTCTGGTGGTTTTCTTCCAAGTACTGAAGTAGAGAATATGGAGACGGAGATTCCGGAGATTACGAGCAAGGAGAAAAGAGAAGCTCATGGTGAGCCCAAAGTGGTGACTTTTTCAGGTACGATGCTGGACTCATCTTTAGGTCCGGACCGTTTTATTGAAGATGAGGAAGACCAAGTGTCTTCTCTTCCTTCATCTTGGTTCGGACCTGAGTTGTTGTCCTTTTTTCGATATGCAGATTTGTTCTCGGATGATATGGACATTGATCCGGCAACTGCTGAAGACAAATTTGTTCCTGATTGGGATATTCGGAACAAGGACTCAGTGATGGACGCGCTGGTTGCAAAAACTCTCCTTTTTAACATAAATACTCCAATAGACCATGCCAAAAGCCGGAAAATGAAGAACCCAGATCTAAGTGCTGCGGTTTTGACTAACCAAGCCCAGTCAAACATCTTCGTGACGGAGCTTTATCGACGGTGGGTAGAAGCGGAGTCGGTGCGGGAGAACCTAGAGAAGGAAACTCGCTCCTTAAAGCGCAAGATTCAGAGGAGTCCAGATGCGGAGAAGAAGGTTGTCCAGCTTACTCAAGAACTACAGTCCCAACAAGAGAAGATTAAGGCTTTGACTAGTCAGAATCAATCTTCTCAAGCAGCTGCTGCCTCTGCTGCGGAGGACCGTGATAGGATTGCAGCTGAGTTAAAGAGCTTCTCCGAATCCATGAAGCAGAAAGATGATCAGCATAAGGAGGTTATGGCGAAGATGGAGGGATCTTTTGAGAATGCCCGTATAGCTTATGCGAACATGGTGGCTGGTACGTTCCTTCTTTCCTTTTCTGACTTGCACATTTATTTTTGTTATTTTTTCAAACCCTTTTGGCAGAGCGGGATGTGCTCAAATCAGAGGGAGCTGATTTGAAGGCGCAGTTTGAGGAAGTGAAGGAGCGTGAAGAGGAGATGAAAGCGGAGAATGCATCCCTGAAAGCTAGGGTGGAAGAGCTTCAAGCAACGAAGGTTTGGATGCTTTCGGAGGGGGCCAAGCTTTTGGCAAAGAATGTCCATAAGGGCCCGGAAATGACTGCCGTCGTGGCCGCAGTTAACAATGCGATGAGTGCTGTGGGCGTCAACTCCGGTCTGCATAATGGCTATATACATGCTTTGCAGAAGAAGACCCCTTACAAAGATGTTCCGATGTTGAATCGTAGTGCTGCGGAGGATCTAAATACGGCAGTTGCTTGTTTCGATACTCTCAAGTTTCCGGTGATAGAGGATCTTCCGAAGCTTATCAACGCGCCCCTTTCTGAAATTAAGAAAGCTCTACTTTTTGCAAACGATGATTCTTCGAAGAAGTAAGGTGGGCATGCCCGGCTCTTTGGGGTATGCACCTTTTTAGAGGGTGGACATGTCCGGTTGTTTGGGATATGCACCCTGTTTTCTGAATTTGGATGAATGTAATGATGCTTTTACTTGTGTTTGACAATTATCCTTTTATGTAAATGCCTTTTTCGTATTGTCCGGTCACATAAATCCGGATAATTTTGATGTAATCACTCTATCATACACGCGTCCGTGCTTTTTGTGTTTACGTTTTTCTGTTTTTTAGAACGTTCTTTTTTGGATACGGATCCGATTTATTTTACTTTTTTAGGATAATTTTTTTTTAAGTGAAGGCAAGAATACGAACGGAACCAGTTCCTTCATACCTTTTAGGGTTAGCATCCCTAGTTCGGCCGTAGATTAATGAGTTGCAACTTTGTTAATGATAAAGAATTTTATCATGTTATTATCTTTGTTCGGAGTTATTCTTCTCCGGTACTCACACGGTAAAAACATTTAAAGCAATCTGCGGGTAAAACCCTCCGCAGTTCTTAGAATTATAACGTTGTTTGGTGCGGGTAAAACCATCCGCATTACAAGGAATATTAAAGATGACGAAGATCGTAACCTTCGTATTACATACTTATTTTCGAAATAACATGAAAATTTTCAAAGGAAACATCTTTTGAGATGTGTTCCATTCCAAGTTCGAGGGACGGGAGTCCCATCCATCTTCTTGAGCGTATAAGCTCCGTTTTTTCACGCGGTGTCAACTTGATACGGACCTTCCCACTTTGGAGACATTTTTCCGGTGCCCTCGGCCAGACTCACCTCGTTGCTCCGCATGACATAATCTCCGACCTTAAACCGGACCTCTTTCACTTTTGAGTTGTAATGTTTTTCCAACTCTTTTTTATATTTCGCTTCTCGGATTGCCGCAAGTTCTCTCCTTTCTTCGGCTAGGTCCAGGTTCAGGAGGAGTTCTTGTTCGTTTTCTTCTTGACTTAGCTGCATGCGGGGGGTGGGTATCCCTACTTCGGCGGGAATGACTGCTTCCGTACCGTACGTTAAGCTGAAAGGGGTTTCCCTGGTGCTTGTCTTTGGCATCGTCCGGTGAGCCCACAGGACATGCGGCAATTCGTCAGCCCATGAAACGCCTTCTTTTCCCAAGCGCTTTTTAATGCCCTCCACAATGCTGCGGTTGGCTCTTTCAACTTGCCCGTTGGCTTGGGGATGGGCTACCGAAGCAAAATTTTGCTCGATGTGCATTCTTTCCCACCATGTCTTGAATGGTTTTTCTGCAAACTACTTCCCGTTATCACTGACTATACAGAGCGGCATTCCATATCTGCACACTATGTTTTCCCAAACAAACCTCAGCACTTGATCTCCTGTGATGGTCCGGAAGGGTTTGGCTTCGATCCATTTTGTAAAATAGTCGATGGCAACCAATAGGAACCTTACCCCTCCGGTGGAAACAGGGAAAGGACCCACAATGTCAATCCCCCATTTCTGAAACGGCCATGCCTAAGTTACAGGAACGAGGTTGTTCTTGGCTCGATTACTAATGGGAGCGTGCCGCTGGCAGTCTTCACATGATTGTAACTCATTAACCGCGCTTTGATGCATACCCGGCCAGAAGTATCCGACGTTCATAACTTTTGCTATGACCATCCTTGGTCCGGAGTGGATGCCGCATATTCCCCAGTGGATTTCTCTTATGACATAGCTGGCTTCCTCCGGTGTTAAGCATTTCAGGAGCGGACCTAAGAAGGTCTTACGGTAAAGTTGCCCATCGTGAATCTGATACTGCAACGCTTTTACCTTTAGCTTTCGGGCCTGAGCTTTGTCTTCTGGGAGCGTCCCTTCTTTCAAGTAATCCACAATCGGAGTCATCCAGGATTTTTCTAGCATGGAGACTGACATGACCAACCCCGTCTGTTGGATGGTCGGGGCTTGCAAGGTTTCGACTAAAACTTCTTTGGATAAGTGACAGAATGCTACGGATGCGAGCTTGCTTAAGGCATCGGCCTTTTTGTTCTTACTCCGCGGTATGTGTACTATCTTGCAAGAGTCAAAAGAGGAGATTAAGCTGTTAACTTGCTGAAGATACCGAACCATGTTATCCTCTCGTGCTTCGTACTCTCCGCTGACTTGATTGGCTACCAACAATGAATCAACATGTGCTAGTACGGAGGTTGCACCGGCCTTGGCCGCGGTTTGGAGTCCTGCGAGGAGAGCCTCATATTCTGCCTCATTGTTTGAGGTTTTAAACTCGAATCGCAGGGCATAAGTGTATTCTATCCCTTCTGGATCTATTAGGATTAACCCTGCTCCCGATCCTTCTTTGCTGGAGGCTCCATCTGTATATAAGTTCCATACCCTTGGCAGGGCAGATTTTTCTTTGGTGCTCTCTCCGGTTGGAACCTCCGTGAGGAAATCTGCCACCGCCTGGCCTTTTACCGGACCTCTGGTTCGATAGGTGATATCGAAAGCGCTGAGTTTAAATGCCCACTTAGTGAGGCGTCCGGAGACCTCTGGCTTTCTGAGAATTTGCTGGATCTGGAGGTTAGTCTGCACTTCTATATTGAAAGCTTGAAAGTACCTTCGGAGGCGCCTAGAGGCGTGTACCAAAGCGAGTGCCAACTTCTCAATCATCGGGTACCGAGTTTCATAATCTTTCAGGATGCGGCTTACGTAGTAGACCGGAATTTGTGCTTGATTCCGATGCACTACAAGTACTGCACTTATAGCGAAATGAGAGGCGGAGAGATAAACTATGACGGTTTCTCCGGTAATTGGAGCGGTTAGGGTGGGCAAGGATCCAAGACAAACTTTCAACTCCTGAAATGCCGAATCGGCTTCCGGTGTCCACTCTATTTGGCCCTTTCCCGTTCGTTTTTTCAACACATTCATGAAAGGGATAGAGCGATCAGCCGCTTTTGAGACGAAACGATGGAGAGCAACGAGCTTCCCGTTTAGTGACTGAATTTCTTTGACAGTTTTGGGAGGCTGCATGGAGACTACCGCTTTGATTTTATCCGGATGTGCCTGGATTCCGGACTGGGTTATCCATACACCGAGAAACTTTCCTTCTTCTAAGCCAAAGGAGCATTTTTTGGGATTAAGTTTAAGGTTGATACTCCGAAGCCTGGTGAAGGTTTCGAGTATGTCATCGATCATGTTATCTACGGCCTGGCTTTTTATGACCAGGTCGTCCACATAAATTTCTAGATTTCTTCCGATCTGGTCTTTGAACACTTTATCCATCAGCCTTTGGTACGTAGCTCCGGCGTTCTTTAATCCGAATGGCATTTTGGTATAACAGAAGAGACCCTCGTTTGTTACAAACGCGGTCTTGTCTTCGTCTTCCAAAGCCATCTGAATTTGATGGTAACCTTTATATGCATCTAGGAAGCATTTAAGACGAAAGCTGGAAAGAGAATCAATCTTTAAATCTATCTCCGGCAAAGGATAGCAATCCTTCGGACAATCATTGTTCAGATCAGAAAAATCGACGCACATCCTCCAGGTTTTATCTTTCTTCGTTACCATTACCGGATTGGAGACCCATGTTTGGTACCGTACTTCCCTGATGATACCGGCACTTAGCAGCTTTCGTACGTCCTCGGAGATGGCTTTGTTACGAGCTGGAGGCATGTTTCTTTTTCTTTGAGCTATTGGCTTTGCTGAATGCGACACCTTCAGCTTATGTTCGGCCAGACATCGGGGAACTCCAACCATGTCAGCGGTTTGCCATGCGAATACGTCGAGTGAATTAGACAAGAGCTTCCACAACTTCTTTTTGGTACGTTCAGGAAGCTGAGCCCCGACTGCAATTTTTTGTTCCGGAAAATGTGGGTGGATAGCCCATTCCTCTGTAAGGAGGTTCGGAGGCTTGTCATTACCATTACTTTGTCGTATTTCAACTACGCAAATTGTTGACTCAGAGTGCAGAGTTGCCACCCCTGCTTCGGTGGGGAATTTTAACGATCCATGAATGGTAGAACTGATAATTCCGAAGGCGCACATACCGGGTCTTCCTAGTATGACATTGTGAACGGACCTTGCTTCCACTACCAGATACGTCAAGTTGACGGTTCGGATCAGACTTCCTTCCCCCAACGTTGTTGGCACGGTGATTTGCCCTATGGGCTGCACCACTTCTCCGGAAAAACTGACCAACGGCATTGAGACTCGTACTAATTTCGCTTTGGTCTGTGGAGCGAACTGCTGGAAACATTGTTGATACATGATTTCAGTGGCACTTCCGCTGTCAACATAAATCCTCCGGACCTTGTGACCTGCTATGATCGCAGACACTATGATTGGTCCGTCCTTGATTTCTTCAAGATTTATGGGAGGGAAAGCAATGAGCTGCTGCATCCAAGCGGCCATATGGTGACTAGACCGCTTGATGCCCTGGTTATCTGCTCTCCTGATCATACAAATTGCCGGTTGGTTGTTCGGATTATCTCCCGAATTTCCCGAAGATTTTCCTTCCTTTACTTCTTTTACTAGATGCGACAGTTTTCCGGACCGCACTGCTTTTTCTATTTCTTGCTTCAGGGACCAGCAATCGTCTGTGTTGTGACCTCGAGCATGATGGTAATCACAATATTTCTTGGAATTCTTATCTCCTGGGTTTCGGAGTTTTGGTGGAACAGGGAAGTTTGCCCCTTCTGCACTGAGAATTTCACTGGGAGTTTTGGAAAGGTCCGATAAGTTGTAAAACCTTGATCCGGAGCTTCTTCCGCGTGGAGGTCTGTCGTTCCTGTTGTAAGGGTGCAGTCGTCCCCTACTCCCGGATGGAGTTTTATCAAACACCGACCCACCGTTTTTCTTCCAGGAAGACATCTTATGATCTGACTCCGGAGCTGGATTACATGCGTTTTTACCTCGAGCGAAAGCTCTGGCTCGGTCCATGAGTACTTCCATCGTCTTCGGAAGGTTTTCGTGTAATTTCTCGACCAATTGATTGTTCCGGACACCGTGACAGAATCCGGAGATCCTTAACTGGTCAACTACCCCACTGATCTGCATACTTTCCCGGTTGAACCGGTCAATGAAACTATCCAAAGATTCCCCATCCTTTCTCCGGATGTTGTGAACTTCGGTGATTTCTTTGGAGTAGTGTCGTTGTTGGCTAAAGTTCTGAAGGAAAGATCTTCGGAACTCCTCGAAGTCATTTATTTCTCCTTCATTCAAGGCATCAAACCACACCCGGGCAGCCCCGGTTAGTGTTTGTGCGAACATGAAGCACCACGCCGGCATCGGCCACTGTTCTACTCGTGCAGCTCCATCGAAATCGAACATATGATCATCTGGATCAGTTGTACCATCATACTTTTTTACTGTAGTTGGCATTTTGAGCTTCGGAGGAAGCTTGGCATGTGTGATGCGAGCACTAAACTTTGACTTAGCAGTCATGGAAACTGGGTGGTATGGCTTGGTGAGTTCCGGATCATTAACTACGTCCATTTGTGCTTCATTTCGTACTGCCATCGCTGGAGATGGTCCGGACGAACCCTGCACATATCCAGTGTAAGTTTCCGAGGTGACAACTGTGGAGAAAGTAGGAGGGGTAAACATCGTAGGACCCATAGTCCTTACCGGAGTTTCATCATGAAAAAGCCTGGTTCGTAAACCGAGGATCTGTTCATCCCTAGCCTGTTGCGCTTTCAATCTTCGCAAAAGACTTGCATTTTTGGAGAGAAACTCCGCGTCAAACTCTGACGTTTGTGAAGTAGGAAGCAGAATAAATGGCAAGGTTGTTCCCGGTCCCGAGCTTAAGGCAGCTGAGATTGCGGAAACAGTGCTTGCTGGTGCTGTGGTTTGTGTGCTAACAGCCGTAGATCCCAGATTCACAGAACCTGAGGCCGCCATTTGTCAGTTCTTTGCTCAAGAAATTCACCAGAGTGAAGGACTTAGAGCTTTGAGATCGGATGGCGCCAATTGAAGAACCAAAGAATCGTATTTAGGCCGGAGCCTGTAAACGAGGGTTTGGATCTTGTAAGTGAGCTTGGGGAACAGTCCTGCAAAACAGAAAACCGTTAGGCTCGCCGCAGAGATGGGAGGGCCCCTCTGCGACCACCCTCCGGCGTGAGGATAAGTATTGGTAGAGAGAGAAAGTAGAGAGAAAATAGGGACGAAGATTCAGAAAATCGTACTTGGCTTTGTACTTGATGGAGTATTTATAGTAGTCAACTGAGATGACGTCATTCGGCCAGACGCACTTATATGGAGGTTCATCTCCGGACGTACTTGATGAGGAGTGGACATGTTTCAGATATTTGTTCAAGTAAAGTCCGGTTCGTCCCAAGGGTCATGTCCGGCCTCGGATATGTATCTTCAGTAACCGACCTTGATTAAAGATTAAATGATTAACATTCTTGGCTTGGATTCCTCAAACCTTTTACGCTTGTATGAATGCATACGAACCTAACCTTCACAACGGCACCACCTTCACCGCTTGGTTTCATCGCCGACACTATGCCACTTGAACTATAACCCCACCACCGCAACTAATTGCCGCTAGTTCGAATCACCTTCTTTACAACATCAACCACCGTGAATCAGCAGTGACCGCCGTTCGCAGCTTTCGGTCACCATGAACCGCTGCCACTTTCATCCTTGTTGTAACTGTAATGCCGCCGCACTTCGTCACTTCTGGCGGTCACCGGACGAAACAACTCTAATCACCGTCATGGTTCAGTCGTGACCATCAACCGGCTGCCAAGCGTCAACACGATTCCGCGAAATTTTCGGTTCACGATTGGCCACCTCCGCACACCGTGAACCAAGTTGCTATCTCATATCCGTGTTCGGCTAATTGAGGAAATAACTCCAAGCCTTACGGTCCGTTTCCAGCAAGCGACTGATGTACTGGTTTTTCTTTTCTAAAAGATGATTATGAATTGTTACCGTTTTAAAACTATTTTGGTTTGTTCAGTAGATAACAACAATGCTTACAAACATTTTTGGAATGATTTGTATTTACAAGTTAATATATAATAACTAGTTTATTAAAAAACAAAAAAGAAGAAGAATTCTCAAGTGCTAAATCAATACATATTTCAACGTTTTCAAAGTTGTAATTATTTGGAGAGACTATGGTTAAAACCTTTTAAATCGATATAATTGTTTTAAGATATTGTGAAACAAAATGTATATATAGTACTAGCTGATATGACAAGGTGTAGAGATGCAAGTTAAAATTAGACTAATTATTATGTAATTCACATCGTTAACGAATAAGCTAAGCTAGGATTCTTGACCGATATATATATATATATATATATATATGGGAAGGTTCTTTGAGAAAAAAATTTATTAAGAATAAAAAGAACAAAAGAGTACAATGGTAAAACACTAAATAGTTTTTTCTCATCTCATTTATTATTATGTTTGACTAATTAATTAGTCATTAAGACTATCATCCTCCACACTAAAAAAAATTTGCCTACACACATTAAAAGTTATCCTACACATTTCGAAATTTATCCTAGACATATTGAAATTTATCCTACACAACTCGTAATTTATCCTACACGCCTCGTATTTATCCTACACTATAAATGAATTTTTATTTTTATTTTTTTAGAAAAATATATATCTTAAAAATAAGTTACAAATTTAATATAGTTAGTTATTAAAGATGAAACTACCAATTAATGATGTATGTAAGTTTACCAATATACCCTTATAGTTACATTAAGTACAAACATTAAATAAAGTCCAATGAAGCATTTCTATTAGTTGAAATTTCTTCTTTTTTCTTCTTATAAAGAATTTCTTCTCATTTGAACTCTCCACTATATATGTATGTATGTATGTATGTATATATATATATATATATATATATATATATATATATTATTATTTTATTGAGAGATCTAAAGATCTTTGTCGCTGGAAAATCAATCTCCCGATAAATAAAACCACTTTGTGAATTTGATTCGAGTAACTAAACTATAGGTAATTGTACGAATTGAGGACGACTAAGACTTTGTTGCTTTTACTTTTTTGGTTAAGGTACGGATTCTGTTTTTCTTTCATCGTAGTATACTTTTATTTTTTCGTTACTCGTTGGTACGGATTCTTTTGTCTTCCTATCATAGTATTTTTCTATGTCCATTACTTTGTAGTACGGATTTTTGTCTCTGTCTTAAAGTGTTATTTTCATGATCTGCTACCTATATTCGTTTGATATGTGATACATTATAGGAGTCGGTTTGTATTTGTTGTTTGTTTGTGTCACACCACGATATTTCCACGTATTACCGGTTGGCCCGGTGGGGAGTATCCTGACGTAGTTGATATCGTCATAGTCAAATGTATATAGTTTAATGCACAGCGGAAGTCTTGGATGAAAAATAATAATACAAACCGAAATTTAAAGAATAATTAAACATTATACAAACGGTTGTGTATGATCCACAGGCGGATCTTAAAACATAAATATAAATATTGTTCAACGGACTTTAGACGTTTAGAACATGTAAGATTCCTTATTAACGCCCTGAGCTCCCGGCCAATTACGTACGGTACCTGTCACTTAGTCTTTTTTGGAAAAATACGTCAGTTTACACTGGTAAATACAATTAACCGACTCTTTTGAAAACATTTATGAAAATTGGTTTAAATGCAAAAGGCACAAACATTTTATAACTTGGGACAATTAGATTAATAATAATCTTGTATCAGATTTACATGTTTGTCCAACATTTAGGGCCGGTATAAAAGCAGAACTAGATTAATCGACACACCACAAATATAAACTCACAAGAAGTTTCCTCACGAGTGATTATATCTTTTACATGCGCAACAGACAGGTGTATGCCTACACCCCGTGCTTAAGTCGTGGCATGTCACACCCCAAAAACGTCGCAGCGGAATATATAACGTAGTGGAGACGGAAGTTGGTGCCCATTTCTATATCTTGATAATCGATGCATTAAATTGTTGGACATATTATCTTATTTAAAACCTAAGTTTTAAACATTTCGTTTTTAATCATGACACAACCACGACATAGTTAAGTTGTTTTGATCCTCACAGATCTTATTACATTCGTCCCAGAAAGTTTTAAAAGTCCGTCCAACATTTTAAGTAACAAAACATGCATCAACAACCACAAGATATGTCATAATTCCCGAAGCCGAACTCAAGTACCTGTAGAACACGTTAAAATCAAGTGTCAACACAAAGGAAGGTGAGTTCACATATTCACATACAAACAAATTATTCCAAAGGAAAACTTTCTGATTATGTGTTTATTTTAAAACATCCGGATAATTTTTAGAAAGTCCGTTTTACTTCCTTAATAAAATCCATGGGTCATTCGTCGCAGTTCAAGAACCCGACAATATAGTTATTACCCTGGTTTTGTATATTAAATTATTGCGTCAATTTTCAGACTCGTATGTTAGCTAGACGATACGAACTATATATTTACTATGCTGGGATAATCAATGCTAGACATTAAATAGAATATCAATTCGTCGTTTGACTTGACACGGGGCGACCGGTCACGACGGGGTTGTCAACCCGATAGATCTACCTACAATTTATCGCGTGCAATACTTAAATGATTAAACGACATCACATTCACCGCTTGGTTAAAGATTAAATGATTAACATTCTTGGATTGGATTCCTCAAACCTTTTACGCTTGTATGAATGCATACGAACCTAACCTTCACAACGGCACCACCTTCACCGCTTGGTTTCATCGCCGACACTATTCCACTTGAACTATAACCCCACCACCGCAACTAATTGCCGCTAGTTCGAATCACCTTCTTTACAACATCAACCACCGTGAATCAGCAGTGACCGCCGTTCGCCGCTTTCGGTCACCATGAACCGCTGCCACTTTCATCCTTGTTGTAACTGTAATGCCGCCGCACTTCGTCACTTCTGGCGGTCACCGGACGAAACAACTCTAATCACCGTCATGGTTCAGTCGTGACCATCAACCGGCTGCCAAGCGTCAACACGATTCCGCGAAATTTTCGGTTCACGATTGGCCACCTCCGCACACCGTGAACCAAGTTGCTATCTCATATCCGTGTTCGGCTAATTGAGGAAATAACTCCAAGCCTTACGGTCCGTTTCCAGCAAGCGACTGATGTACTGGTTTTTCTTTTCTAAAAGATGATTATGAATTGTTACCGTTTTAAAACTATTTTGGTTTGTTCAGTAGATAACAACAATGCTTACAAACATTTTTGGAATGATTTGTATTTACAAGTTAATATATAATAACTAGTTTATTAAAAAACAAAAAAGAAGAAGAATTCTCAAGTGCTAAATCAATACATATTTCAACGTTTTCAAAGTTGTAATTATTTGGAGAGACTATGGTTAAAACCTTTTAAATCGATATAATTGTTTTAAGATATTGTGAAACAAAATGTATATATAGTACTAGCTGATATGACAAGGTGTAGAGATGCAAGTTAAAATTAGACTAATTATTATGTAATTCACATCGTTAACGAATAAGCTAAGCTAGGATTCTTGACCGATATATATATATATATATATATATGGGAAGGTTCTTTGAGAAAAAAATTTATTAAGAATAAAAAGAACAAAAGAGTACAATGGTAAAACACTAAATAGTTTTTTCTCATCTCATTTATTATTATGTTTGACTAATTAATTAGTCATTAAGACTATCATCCTCCACACTAAAAAAAATTTGCCTACACACATTAAAAGTTATCCTACACATTTCGAAATTTATCCTAGACATATTGAAATTTATCCTACACAACTCGTAATTTATCCTACACGCCTCGTATTTATCCTACACTATAAATGAATTTTTATTTTTATTTTTTTAGAAAAATATATATCTTAAAAATAAGTTACAAATTTAATATAGTTAGTTATTAAAGATGAAACTACCAATTAATGATGTATGTAAGTTTACCAATATACCCTTATAGTTACATTAAGTACAAACATTAAATAAAGTCCAATGAAGCATTTCTATTAGTTGAAATTTCTTCTTTTTTCTTCTTATAAAGAATTTCTTCTCATTTGAACTCTCCACTATATATGTATGTATGTATGTATGTATATATATATATATATATATATATATATATATTATTTTATTTTATTGAGAGATCTAAAGATCTTTGTCGCTGGAAAATCAATCTCCCGATAAATAAAACCACTTTGTGAATTTGATTCGAGTAACTAAACTATAGGTAATTGTACGAATTGAGGACGACTAAGACTTTGTTGCTTTTACTTTTTTGGTTAAGGTACGGATTCTGTTTTTCTTTCATCGTAGTATACTTTTATTTTTTCGTTACTCGTTGGTACGGATTCTTTTGTCTTCCTATCATAGTATTTTTCTATGTCCATTACTTTGTAGTACGGATTTTTGTCTCTGTCTTAAAGTGTTATTTTCATGATCTGCTACCTATATTCGTTTGATATGTGATACATTATAGGAGTCGGTTTGTATTTGTTGTTTGTTTGTGTCACACCACGATATTTCCACGTATTACCGGTTGGCCCGGTGGGGAGTATCCTGACGTAGTTGATATCGTCATAGTCAAATGTATATAGTTTAATGCACAGCGGAAGTCTTGGATGAAAAATAATAATACAAACCGAAATTTAAAGAATAATTAAACATTATACAAACGGTTGTGTATGATCCACAGGCGGATCTTAAAACATAAATATAAATATTGTTCAACGGACTTTAGACGTTTAGAACATGTAAGATTCCTTATTAACGCCCTGAGCTCCCGGCCAATTACGTACGGTACCTGTCACTTAGTCTTTTTTGGAAAAATACGTCAGTTTACACTGGTAAATACAATTAACCGACTCTTTTGAAAACATTTATGAAAATTGGTTTAAATGCAAAAGGCACAAACATTTTATAACTTGGGACAATTAGATTAATAATAATCTTGTATCAGATTTACATGTTTGTCCAACATTTAGGGCCGGTATAAAAGCAGAACTAGATTAATCGACACACCACAAATATAAACTCACAAGAAGTTTCCTCACGAGTGATTATATCTTTTACATGCGCAACAGACAGGTGTATGCCTACACCCCGTGCTTAAGTCGTGGCATGTCACACCCCAAAAACGTCGCAGCGGAATATATAACGTAGTGGAGACGGAAGTTGGTGCCCATTTCTATATCTTGATAATCGATGCATTAAATTGTTGGACATATTATCTTATTTAAAACCTAAGTTTTAAACATTTCGTTTTTAATCATGACACAACCACGACATAGTTAAGTTGTTTTGATCCTCACAGATCTTATTACATTCGTCCCAGAAAGTTTTAAAAGTCCGTCCAACATTTTAAGTAACAAAACATGCATCAACAACCACAAGATATGTCATAATTCCCGAAGCCGAACTCAAGTACCTGTAGAACACGTTAAAATCAAGTGTCAACACAAAGGAAGGTGAGTTCACATATTCACATACAAACAAATTATTCCAAAGGAAAACTTTCTGATTATGTGTTTATTTTAAAACATCCGGATAATTTTTAGAAAGTCCGTTTTACTTCCTTAATAAAATCCATGGGTCATTCGTCGCAGTTCAAGAACCCGACAATATAGTTATTACCCTGGTTTTGTATATTAAATTATTGCGTCAATTTTCAGACTCGTATGTTAGCTAGACGATACGAACTATATATTTACTATGCTGGGATAATCAATGCTAGACATTAAATAGAATATCAATTCGTCGTTTGACTTGACACGGGGCGACCGGTCACGACGGGGTTGTCAACCCGATAGATCTACCTACAATTTATCGCGTGCAATACTTAAATGATTAAACGACATCACATTCACCGCTTGGTTAAAGATTAAATGATTAACATTCTTGGATTGGATTCCTCAAACCTTTTACGCTTGTATGAATGCATACGAACCTAACCTTCACAACGGCACCACCTTCACCGCTTGGTTTCATCGCCGACACTATTCCACTTGAACTATAACCCCACCACCGCAACTAATTGCCGCTAGTTCGAATCACCTTCTTTACAACATCAACCACCGTGAATCAGCAGTGACCGCCGTTCGCCGCTTTCGGTCACCATGAACCGCTGCCACTTTCATCCTTGTTGTAACTGTAATGCCGCCGCACTTCGTCACTTCTGGCGGTCACCGGACGAAACAACTCTAATCACCGTCATGGTTCAGTCGTGACCATCAACCGGCTGCCAAGCGTCAACACGATTCCGCGAAATTTTCGGTTCACGATTGGCCACCTCCGCACACCGTGAACCAAGTTGCTATCTCATATCCGTGTTCGGCTAATTGAGGAAATAACTCCAAGCCTTACGGTCCGTTTCCAGCAAGCGACTGATGTACTGGTTTTTCTTTTCTAAAAGATGATTATGAATTGTTACCGTTTTAAAACTATTTTGGTTTGTTCAGTAGATAACAACAATGCTTACAAACATTTTTGGAATGATTTGTATTTACAAGTTAATATATAATAACTAGTTTATTAAAAAACAAAAAAGAAGAAGAATTCTCAAGTGCTAAATCAATACATATTTCAACGTTTTCAAAGTTGTAATTATTTGGAGAGACTATGGTTAAAACCTTTTAAATCGATATAATTGTTTTAAGATATTGTGAAACAAAATGTATATATAGTACTAGCTGATACGACAAGGTGTAGAGATGCAAGTTAAAATTAGACTAATTATTATGTAATTCACATAGTTAACGAATAAGCTAAGCTAGGATTCTTGACCGATATATATATATATATACTAGTGGGGAACCCGCGCGTTGCGGCGGAATAGCCAATTAGTGTGATATTACCATAGTGCCCGTCTCAAATCCTTTATATAGTATAGTAAACGTACCCGCACACTACGACGGGGCGATGAACTGTGAAAATACATAGAAACTGACACTATATCATTAAAATATAGAACACATTAAGAAAATACATAGATTAAGCCCAATTTGTGACCGGTTATAATAGTGCTTTTTAATCTTTATTAGTAGATGATATATAGATTATACATGTTAAAAAGCTATAAATTAGTATCAGTGGTGAAAAACATAAGCAAAAAAGTAAATTAACAGACATAATTTGACAACCTACAAAAAACAACAAATGGCTCATGGTTACTTATAAATACTATAAAGGCCCAATTTTAAGGGACACCTCCGTTTAAAAATAGATTCATGGATAAAACCGAATTTATGACACTCAACAATCTTTCATTCGATTAGGCTTTCATATCATAGTAACTCAAAGATGCTTGAAGACGTGTTACCTAAATTTAGTACTATATATAAAACATATAATTCACATCACACTCTTGTTTCTAAATTGGTAAAAGTGTTACCTTTAGTGATATGTACTTGTTTTAAATTGTAACTCGAAATACATATTAAAGTTTAGACAATGCTCCAGAATATGTTATTGTCATCACGAATTTTATATCAGTATATTAATAAACTTAAGTGTTGCACAAAAAAAAAACTAAGTGTTAAGATACATTCAGTATTAAAACATGATACAAGAAGCTCAACCAAACTCTCAAAGGATCAACCCCTTATGATCCCTTTTAGCTATCTAAATTTCAATTCTTACTCACACTAGTCTACTAACTCTTCAATCATCAATCTTCCATTTTAGCTCCTGTTGTTTCCTCCATTGCGACCTGAAGAAGCTCTTTGGGGGTCGCAACAGGGTCAAGATCCCAACACCCATCCGGCAGATTAAGCGGTTGACCTCGGAGCAAACACGACGGAACTTGGTGTGAAAACCAAAACATTTCCTGCCTCAGCCCGCCTTTTCCCGGCCCAAAAGATGCGAAAAAATGTTGACTTGGTCAACGATATATGAATGGAAGACGCGGAAGCTTCCGCATGATTTAGTGAACCCGGATTCGATCCATTTTACAGAGCCGAATTCGGTGTTGGTTTTCGAATTCAAGTAACTGATGTGTACTTGAAACGGGATTACCGAGATGACTTCGCGGATCAGACAGTAAAGGACGTGGCATACCGTCTTCTTCATCGTATATAGCCCATATTTGCTTAGGTTTGAATACTTCCTCCAATCTATCCGTGTCGAAATCATGGAAATCCGGGTCCGGAACCGTTATCGGCATCGGGCCCGTGCTCGTTTTATTTACCGTTTTCCTGTTCTTTGAAGCTAGTTTCATTTCTTGTAACTTGCACCGAATCACCAATCTGGCTTTATCTATTAACAACTTTCTAACGTCCAAAACCGGGTTGGTGGGTACCATCGCTTATGTGAACACCAAAAAAAACCAATTAAGGGTTTAGTAGTTAACTGGTAATGGTACGAACACAAATGGTAATCAACGCACAGGATCGATAAAGAAGAACACAAAGAAGAAGTTTATCTCAAATCATTGATATCATTCTCATTCAATGACTCCTCTTTATGTATATGAGCATATTACAATTATAACCCTAAACTATTGAAAGCTTACAGTTTAGACCCTCTAC
The DNA here is from genome assembly GCA_030545235.1 of Helianthus tuberosus. NCBI lineage: Eukaryota > Viridiplantae > Streptophyta > Magnoliopsida > Asterales > Asteraceae > Helianthus > Helianthus tuberosus. The sequence goes on from JARYGA010027587.1 coordinate 75,297, forward strand.
TATTTAACACCTAACAGGTTAAAAGACTCAAGTCTCAACTCACAGTAGATTAAGTCTCTAGTTGTTGATGAAAGTCAAAGTCTGGTCAAGCCACTCTTTTGTGGATGTATCTTCTGGATTGCTGATTCCAAGTTTACCTGTTACTAGCTCAAGTAAAACTTTCCCGAAACAGTATACGTCATATGCACAATTAGGAGGTGGTGGTCCTGTTTGTTCCAAAATATAATAAAAAATACAAGTTTTAACTTAACGGAAAATTATATAAACGAAACAGAGGGTAAAACAAAAGTAGTTGATGTTATAAAGATGTTCACATACCAGAAGGTGTTGATTCAGAGCTCCTGCACTTCGACAAAGAAGAACAAAAAGGTATAAGTATGTTGTTTGCAAAAGATTGTGTTAATCGTAACATCTGTCATTGAGATAAAACACAACCCAAATCGACCCATTAAAAAGCGAATGGGTCAATAGTGGCAACTCTACTCGAACCTCATAGAAGAGATTTATATATTGCAAATTTCATAGAACAAAAGAAATGATACTTACGATGAAATTCGTAGCAGTTTCGTGATAACATTCTGACTATTATCACAAACTTCACTCAAGCTTCCAAGACATACATCATATTTATCGTCAAGTAGGATGCTGCTTGCTTGAATATCTCTGTAAATCAGAAAAAAAAATATTTAATGCACCAATGTGTACACAACCAGCAAGAAACAACAGATTTTTGTATAGTATTAACAACCAAAATCTCTATATGTCATCATATCTTATATCATACCCCTATAGCATTTGTACTGTGTACAAGTGTCAACAAATGGTATGTCAGCCGATGTACACATACTACTCAAAGAAGCACAGATATAAAGTAACACAAACCTTCATTTACTCTATATCACAATCTGAAGTATTTTAAGATAATAAGATGAACAAATAACCATCAAAACACCAGACTTAAAGTACATAAACTGAATATTAACCTAATCGCTACAAGGAATTGGACTTATGGAGATTTGAAAAAAAGTACGGCTATATGTAGCAACGACATGGCGTTGCTATAGGCTGTGCTGAACACTAATCCAACGTATACTCGGTACGTCATAGATTCGAGCTTCATAAGTCTAAGTAATGAGAACGATCATGGCTAATAATATAATAACATAACTGAAATACCAGATCATGGAGTTCAAATAGCCTATCAGAAGCTCAAAGAGCACAATGTAGATGCCATGGTGTTAAAATATATTTCATACATGGATATATTTTCTACCTTAGATGTCGCTACCAAACGGGTCTACCATAGGTTTTGCTAGTAGGAAGTTGATCCACTTTTCCGCAATCTGTTAATATTCGTAGAGTTATTTTTAGAATTAACTACAAGTCTGTAAGCTTTAATGTGCAGCCAAGGAGATAAAGGTTAAATTCTGTTTCAGCTCACCTAGAACTAATACGAACTTGTTTAGTTGAATTTACACAAATGATTAGGGATGAGCAAATGGTATCGGGTACCGGTACCGAAGTTATCAAACCGGGTACATTTTCGGTAGCGATTCGGTACCGACTTTTGGTATTTTCGGTACCGTACCGGTTTTTACCCTGAAATACCGGTACCGGCGGTACCGCTACCAAAGCGTACCGGGTATATTCGGTACCGGTACCTACTTTTGAGGATTTTCGGTACCGGTACCGGTTGGTACCGAGCTCATCCCTACAAATGATAATACGGACACCTAGTTAAAATGATGTTAACCTAGGAAAGAATAGTCTTGAAAAAAAAAGGATTCGCATCTGGTTGATTTATGTCAGATACTTGGTTCTAACAAGTCCACCAGTTTTAAATGTTAATTTGGTTTTGGTTGTATGAAGAACACATGTATATGAAATTTTGTTGAGATGTTTGAAAACAGGAGTGAGTTCTGTATGGGAGGCTCTGATTGGCTTGTGAAACTGATTCTGAACAATTGCATAGCAAAGCATGGATGGTTTTAAAAGTATTCTCAACTATAATATCTTGAAGTGTAGATATGAGAAAAGCATTTAACAATTATACGATTATGGATTCTTTTGAAAGCTTTTAAGTGCTATGATATGCAATTATATTGGGTGAGTCGGCTAACCTTGTCGTGTGGTCTCTTAGGAGATTTAAGTTCTTGAACTATGATCAGGGGGTCATCAATATCTCGTGGCTACACTGCTCGAAGTGCCCTCAGCCTGTTAGGGTCAAGAAGGAAGCAAACTACATTAAATTTTAATCAGAGATACAAAAGTAATTTGTTTGTTACATTTTACGTATGTCAATATTGAATACTTTAAGCGAAAACACTTTCGTAGAAAAGACTCTTAACATAGTATATTAGTATTGAATGGATTAGTGTCGTAAAGAACGATGTAACTCCAAAATTTAGTTACGCTGCAAAACAACATATCTAATGCAAACGCTGCAAAACAAATGCAGCTGATCTTGTCTTCATGAAAACTACATACACTTCGCAGCTGGTTACTTTTTCCGTATATATAACGCTGGAAAACAACAAATAAGAATAAAAAAAAGCCAACCCGCATACAAATACGTGGCTCGAAAGTAGCCCATGATCTCGGCAAACCATTCCAAGTATGCAATCGAATGATGGAATTAGGGCCGTCGTTTTGGAACAACGAAGTAGCATTGGACCATTCCGGTCTCTGGCTTATCAATAGTGGTTGCATCTCTTGTTTAGCAGAATCCATTCCACAGACGAATGATGTCCAGCGCCATACAACATTAAAACACCATCATTGTAATAATAATAATAATAACAACAACAAAAATAACTGCAACAAAAAAGTGTGTGGGCGTTTCCGTATATATAACCTCATAACATACATACCTTGATAGTAAGTTCAGGTGAACGCGGCCAAACTACGACGTTATGATCGGAAAAGCATTATGCAGCCTGTAAGTTGACAATTTAAATAATATAAACTAAAAATGTATGATATTTATGTCAAATTCAGTTTCAAACAGAATTTTTTGGCTTACAGATAGAAAAGTTAGTTTTAACGTTTTAGAAGACACCTCTTACAGTTGCATCTACGTAAAGGTGCAATGTTAAATGTTAAAATTAGTAGGTAAGTGTGGGTACCAGATGTTGCTATGCATTCTCTCGACCCATAAAGTGTCAAGTGAAGCTAAAGCGACACACGAATCATCTCCAACAGATAAAAAGCAATCACTCCATGAAGAAAAGACTAACCTGCAATATTAATTATAAAAATAATTAATGCGCTACATATGATGGCAAAAACTACACTATAAAAATAATGTAACTTTTTAATAAGTCGATTACTTTAGGTGACTTTGGCGGCTTGGCCATATTCCCTTTAAGTAATTTAGATGCTTTGACCCAAACCCGTTTTAGCTCATTACCCAAGCCACCCCTTTACCCAGCTCTAAATTCAATAATTATATAGAAAGTAAAAAAAAAAGATACCTAGCAATTTCATCGGTCTAACTTCCCCAGTTCCCGCGACCTGCTCTCTAGCGTTTGAATTCATTCCTATATGTAAGATAACAAAGAATTCACAAAATTAAAAAAATAAATACCCAAAGATCGAAAAGTAGTATAGCATTCTGGGTAAGAGGGTAAAATAGTCCTTTAACTCAAACGTTAAATATTCGGCTCACCAGTTATTGTAGAGGTGGCAATCTTGACACTTTTACATATATACAGGTCAAATGAAAATATACCTAGAAAAGGGAACATGTCAAACTCCATAACAAAGAATTCACAAAATTAAAAAAATAAATACCCAAAGATCGAAAAGCAGTATAGCATTCTGGGTAAGAGGGTAAAATAGTCCTTTAAGTCAAACGTTAAATATTCGGCTCACCAGTTATTGTAGAGGTGGCAATTTTGACACTTTTACATATATACAGGTCAAATGAAAATATACCTAGAAAAGGGAACATGTCAAACTCCTAAAGTGTCATATTTTTAGAGTTAGATTATGATGTAATAAGATTTTTTTTGTAATACTAATTTAAGCATTGATAATTTATAAATTTCTATAAAAGATGTACAAAAATATATTTAGGAGTCCATTTTGGTTGGTTTGCTTCAAGCCTTCAACCTATCAATTTTGACCAGTTACCCAACCAATTCATCTTGCTAGCTCTAACTTTTTGTTAACCGGTGCTAAACTTTTACTAAAACCTCTTAACATGTATTAAGATAACATTATATTGTTGATAGGCCAAACGAGTGTTAAAATACTATTGAGCAACATACATTTAAGCTAAGATTACTATTATTATAATACGTAGTATTATTAATTGCTTAACTATTTGTAACCCATTTTTAAAAAAATTAACCAAAAGGTGCTCACGGAGTGGAGAACCCGACCCGACCTATTCAAGCCCATACTATAATATCCATGTTAACCCAACCTGTTTGACCCGCTATCAAACTGCCCCATATGCCCAATTTCGACGTTTAAACAGTCGGTGAAATGGCATATTAAGTGTCATAAAAATAATTTTTCTGCATGTGATTAGGAAGAATGAGCAATAAGATCGGCCCATACCCGCTTGAGATTAAGAAACCAACTGTAAACATAGAGATGCTACCAGCCTAACTCTTCTGTTTGTTGTAAGGAATTTTATGGATTCCAAATCTTCTACCCATGATATCTGCAATACCTGTAGAGTGTATTATGTTAATAAAAATATATATATAAACAATAAGTAACCCAAAGAAGTCAATAATCAGTCACACGACTACACGAGGTTGACAAAAGATACCATCACCACCACACATCATTGAAAGTGAAACCACACCAATTGGCGACTCGCACCAGAAGACAACAGTGGATAGAATCAACATCAAAACATAATATAGGGGACCTCTAAGTAATTCCCTGCAATTAAATCATTTTTAAAAATTTTGGGATAAATTCATTTGTAAACTAATTAAAAGGTAAAGGGTTAACTGCATAAGAAGATAACCAACTTTGCAAAACTTCGAAAGATTTTAAGGTAATCTTCAACCTTGATAGACGTGAAAAAGTCAACATTGTCAAAGGAACTAAAACTAATAAATCTAAAACCAGCAATGTTAAGCATACCAACCTGTTTCCGAGCGCGTGATCTACACCCGCAGACTCTCGGTCCTTAATCATCTTCCTCTGCCTCCTCTCCACAACTTTCTCAATAGCCCCATTTTTCCTCCCCCTAAAAACTCCATTAAAACATAAGGAACAGGCGACACCGAAGACGTGTCACCCCCATTACTCTTCCCTAACTCATCCGACGAAACCGCCGGAGACCCCGCAACAACTGTAACCCCCCAGCCCCACCCAACCCACCCATCATCCCCATCCCACCTAACCCACCACCATTCATAACCGAATTACGGCTATTAAAAAGAGTGTAAAACCCTAACTCAATTTATAATAACACCAAAATCAAGATCAAAATAATTAAATAATGTCCCTGGAAAACGGGGGACAAAGAAGAGAAGAAGAGGCACCTAAAATGGAGGATTCCGGCAATTATGGATGACAAAGCCATCAAACAGTTATGTCCCTGGAAAACAGAGCCATGAAATCAAAGAAAACACAACTGAAGAATCACGATTGAAACCCTAATTGTGTTTACCAGACGTAGCAGCTTCAATCTTCGTCATTCCTGATCTCAATCCCCATCTCCCTTATCGTTTTTACTCCTTATGTCTCTTCGCTTTCATTCTCATTGAGTAGGGTAATTGAAAAGCTTTAGACAATTAACGTAGGAGGAGGAGGTTTGTCGATTTTACCCTCAGATCGTCTTAAAATTTTGTACAGTTTACAATTCCAATGGCTTTGACTTTGTTGTACATGCTGCTTCAAGACTTGTACATGATGTAAAATTACGTTTCCATACATCACTTCTCCTTTTTATAATAGTATAGATATATATATATATATATATATATATATATATATATATATATATATATATATATATATGGGAAGGTTCGTTTGAGAAAAAATTTTATTAAGAATAAAAAGAACAAAAGGGTACAATGGTAAAACACTAAATAGTTTTTTCTCATCTCATTTATTATTATGTTTGACTAATTAATTAGTCATTAAGACTATCATCCTCCACACTAAAAAAAAAATTTGCCTACACACATTATAAGTTATCCTACACATTTCGAAATTTATCCTAGACATATTGAAATTTATCCTACACAACTCGTAATTTATCCTACACGCCTCGTATTTATCCTACACTATAAATGAATTTTTATTTTTATTTTTTTAGAAAAATATATATCTTAAAAATAGGTTACAAATTTAATATAGTTAGTTATTAAAGATGAAACTACCAATTAATGATGTATGTAAGTTTACCAATATACCCTTATAGTTACATTAAGTATAAACATTAAATGAAGTCTAATGAAGCATTTCTATTGGTTGAAATTTCTTTTTTTTTTCTTCTTATAAAGAATTTCTTCTCATTTGAACTCTCCACTATATATGTATGTATGTATGTATGTATGTATGTATGTATATATATATATATTATTTTATTTTATTGAGAGATCTAAAGATCTTTGTCGCTGGAAAATCAATCTCCCGATAAATAAAACCACTTCGTGAATTTGATTCGAGATAACTAAACTATAGGTAATTGTACGAATTGAGGACGACTAAGACTTTGTTGCTTTTACTTTTTTGGTTAAGGTACGGATTCTGTTTTTCTTTCATCGTAGTATACTTTTATTTTTTCGTTACTCGTTGGTACGGATTCTTTTGTCTTCCTATCATAGTATTTTTCTATGTCCGTTACTTTGTAGTACGGATTTTTGTCTCTGTCTTAAAGTGTTATTTTCATGATCTGCTACCTATATTCGTTTGATATGTGATACATTATAGGAGTCGGTTTGTATTTGTTGTTTGTTTGTGTCACACCGCGATATTTCCACGTATTACCGGTTGGTCCGGTGGGGAGTATCCTGACGTAGTTGATATCGTCATAGTCAAATGTATATAGTTTAATGCACAGCGGAAGTCTTGGATGAAAAATAATAATACAAACCGAAATTTAAAGTATAATTAAACATTATACAAACGGTTGTGTATGATCCACAGGCGGATCTTAAAACAGAAATATAAATATTGTTCAACGGACTTTAGACGTTTAGAACATGCAAGATTCCTTATTAACGCCCCGAGCTCCCGGCCAATTACGTACGGTACCTGTCACTTAGTCTTTTTTGGAAAAATACGTCAGTTTACACAGGTAAATACAATTAACCGACTCTTTTGAAAACATTTATGAAAATTGGTTTAAATGCAAAAGGCACAAACATTTTATAACTTGGGACAATTATATTAATAATAATCTTGTATCAGATTTACATGTTTGTCCAACATTTAGGGCCAGTATAAAAGCAGAACTAGATTAATCGATGGTGCAATACCCACTACCCCATTTCTCTCTCTAACACCACACATTCCCCTTTGTATCATTGATAACAATAGATCTGTGCCGTACGGATCGGGCAACGATGTACAGTTGCCAAGCATTTAGAGAGAGAAAGAGAGGTGAGAGGCCAAACATTAGAGAGAGAGAGAGAGAGAGAGAGAGAGGGGGGTTTGCAATCTGGTAAAAAAGAGTGGGAATACAGGGTTTTAATTCACATATCTCACTTACCAACCACGTGTAAAGGAAACCACCCCACCGTTTC